>NW_021026282.1:511240-535354 GCF_004153795.1 Camellia sinensis | reverse complement strand
CTGATGTGAGTTATTAACATGTATATGTATGGTTTGTTATGACGTGCCATATAAGCACAGCTCTAAGGACAAAGTTTTAAATTTGCTTCTGTTTGGCCCCTTTACTTTGATGAGTTATGCCTTATTTGGTTTGAGGCCGTAGGTAATCTCATGATTACTGGCCGGTTATGTCCTTAACCCATGGGGGCGGGTTTGGGTCATGACAATATTAAAGAGCTGCGGCCACAATCTTGCACGGCATGATCCATAAGGAAGTTGAGGTGTATGTGGACGACATGATTGCAAAGTCTAAAGAACGAGAAGGCCACTACACCGCATTGGAAAAATTCTTTGAGCAGATCAGGGAGTACAAATTGAGGTTGAACCTGCAGAAATGCACCTTCGGCATGACTGCAGGAAAATTGTTGGGATTTCTGATCACACAAAGAGGAATTGAAGTGGATCCCTCCAAAATCAAGGCCATCGTAGAAATGCCACCACCGAGGACTGAAAAGGAGGTGCGCGGTGTAGACACCCCATTTTTGACCGTCCTCAAGACTTGGACGTCATTGTTTGAACACTCGATGATCATCCATGCTCGTGTTAGTTTAGAGCGCCTGAAGTTCTTGGCGGAGTGCCTTGCCTTCGGACCTCTCGACTTGTTTGTTTTGTGCTTGGTTGTGCACCAAGGACTTACATCTTTGCTTCTGGAGGAAGAGGGTGGCCTATCGGCCAGCCCTACAACCCATCGGCTAGGCCTTGTTTCCATTGGCCATCAGTAGTGGCCGGCCGGCCTTGCTAGTGGCCGGTCGGCCACAAGTTTTGGCTGAAGCCTTTTTTTCTGCTTTTGCAGACATTTTTGGTGTTAGCTATTCCAACTGTTGAACACTGAGCTCATCCTCCATACACGTGTATGGAGGGATGAAGCAAGCTTTTTGCTTGCATTTCCTAGATAAGGGGAGCTCCCTTCCCCAATTTGAGGGTTACAAAATTTCTGAGCTAAATTTCCCTCCCTCTAGAATTCTCACTATCTCTCTCTATATTGTGATATATTAAGTTTTAAAGTGTGTTTTCTTCCCATATTTGCACTAAAACACCCAGTCAAGCACCACTACCTTGGAGCTGAAGTTCTTGAAGGTTTGCTTGGAGCTCAAAAAGTTGGTTTTTACTCAGAGGAAGGCCTGCCTTGCTGTTGTTCTTCAAGGGTGAGCATATTCCCTTTTTAAGCTTATTTTTGCATACCATCTTAGCCACCTTTGCATGTCGTTTTAGTCTTGGTTGTTAACAACAAAAAGCTCTATTTTTAAGTGTTAAAAATGTTGGTTTCAGTTCTTGTTGGGATTAGGGGTGGTCTACCCTCTTTGGTTGCTTATTTGCTAAGCTTTTGTACCACCTTTTAAGGCTTTTCAAACTATCTCTTCTTGGCCTTTTAACCACTGAATTCCAAAGGAATTTCAGTGGTGGAAAGGTGGTTTTGACGTCCCAAATAGGAGGGGGTGGTCCCCTCTCCCCTTGTCTTGCTTGCATTTGTTAATGGCCTATTAAATGAGCATGTGTTTCTACTTCTTTGTCGCTTTGTTCAAGCATATTTTTGTGACTTTTTAGACCTTCCATAACTCTGTTTTTGGCTTGTTTGATCATTGGCTGCATGTTTGTTACACTTGTAGTGTAACCTTGCTCATTAGCTTTACATGCTTGCTACTTTAGCCCATTATTCTAGCTTAGTTTGGCTACACTCCAACATGTTTTTGCTTAACCGCTTACGATGGTTAGTTTTAGGTCATGTTTCAATTGGCATTCCTATGCTCGCATGTTTGCATCCATTCATCTGTATTGCATGCACCGGGCTCGGCGTATCATACTAACTGCATTGTATTTCAACTCCTACTTGAATACATGGTTATCAAAGTTGCATCTCATATGCCATATTAGAATAGCCGAGCCTATTTTTTAGTTGCATTTTGCATGTGTTGCATTAGCCATCTTAACATAAATTAGGATCATGCATTGATTACTAACTAGCTATTGTTTTGGCCCGGAGTACTAGGTAAGCTTTTATGCTTTAGCATCCTTGCATGTGTGTTATTGATTGCCATGTTAGCATGCTTGCCGTGAGGCTAACTGCTTAAGTGATTAACTACCTGAATGCCTGTGGGTGAAGGTTGGATTACTTGAATTGGAACAATTCATTGAATGCGAGTTTTAAAGCCCACTTGAGAGTGGCAAAATCATGCTTTCTAAGCCCACTCGAGGGTGGCAAATTCACGTCTTAGCCTACTTGCGAGTAGCACCTTCAAACCATTTTCAAACAAACAAACATGAAATGTTTTGTTCTAACTTAGGCGATCTAGTCTATACTTGTGTGTTGTGCGCATCACATAGTAATTATAGGCTAATAACCGGAATAAGAACACATGTGTTTTAAAAAACAAGATATCATGTTAGTAAATGCCGATCTTTGATTGGGCGAGCGGGGGTGCTCATTGCATGACCTTCCTCTCTCGTACCCAAGTTCTCAAGCCGAGGCAACTTTGGTGATGACGGACACGTGTCCTTAGGCACGAGTCAGGGTTTCCTAAATTTCCCAAAGCAAAAACATTTAGGTGGCGACTTCGTATCTGGCAAAGCAGTCCATGTTTGGCACTTCTTTATAAAATCAGTTTTCCAAAATGATTTGCCGGATTTGGACTCTTTGGTGATTTATCGGTCTTGCATTGCACTTTGTGAGATTGGATTTAGAATCATGACATTGAGTCCGAACTGTAGTAGCTAATGAACGAAACAGATTTTCGCGACATTCGCGCGGGGAGCCGAGACGTTCGGGCGCATCTACAGTTTCTGGCGACTTTGCTCGGGCTTTAGAGAACTTGACTCGAACTCATGATATGTTGTTTTTATTGCACTTTTGTGTTTCTTTACATTGCATTTGCTTTGGTGCGCCTAGGACACCGTGTTTGCCGTATGCTATTTATGAACGGTTTGCCGGAGGCTCGCTTCGAGAAGCGTGCCATAAGGCTGACCGGTTGTGGGCTCTGCCACGACGGGAAGACAAACCTCGGTTTTTACCGGGGCATCCTTTTTGACCATTCGACCTAGTGCATATCGGAATCCATAGTGACTATTCCAAACTAGGACAGGTTGCTTACCCGAATGTAGGTTGTTTGAAACCGCTGTATGCGTAGTGAAACCCTAGTTCTTGACGAAACTAGGACAGGGAAACCCTACCCCAACATAGGGGTGTTTTGGCTCTCACTTGCTTGCTATGTGCTTTTAGAGTTGGCCTCTACAGGAATGCACGTATCGATTTGCAAAGTTTGGGTATCAGGCCTACAGGTATTAGTATTTGGGAATCAGTTTTACCTGCGGGTATCAGATTTAGATTTGGGGCAGTGATTTGGGAACAGTGATCAGTGGTTGAGAACAGTTCATTCAGTTTGTGTTTGCCAACTGTGTGTTGTGTTAATTTAAGCTGTTATGCTGTCTGTTTTTCTGTTCATTATTTCCTTATTATGCTTTATTTATCTTTTTGCAAGGTAGTTTAGCACCATTGCATCCGACCAGGAAGATATCCCCCGAGCACTCTGGGTTAGAGGTTGTAGACTTAATCGAGCCAGGGATTTGATAGAAGGACAAGCAGTGTTTCTTTCTTTACCCCCGGTTGCTGGGCGGAGGTCAAGAAGACACAGTGTATCAGTATGGAGTTTTCCAGATCAGCGGTTCTTGAATAGTCAGGCTGAGGTCTTAGTTTCTACTGTAAAGTCAGATATACCGGTTGTTCAGTCGGATCAGGATAATATGGCAGGAATGGAAGAGATGATGCGTCACCTTCAGGAGAGTATGCAAGCCATGCAGCAGGACCCTGCCCTTCAAGCAGAATTTTCCGCACGCCAACCCGAGGTTATGTCCCAACAGGCAGAGTTAATTGCCAGGCTACAGCAGCAAACCGGAGCATCCACTTCACACCAGGCTCCTCCCTCACCAAGAGTTCCAATACTCGGGGAGGCTGCCAACATCCAAGAAAATACGGACATTCCAATAGGGCCGGCTCCACCCGAAACCCTACCCCCGCTATCCAAAGCACCTACCAACCTACCAGATTCTCCCTTTGAGTTCGAGGTAGACCCCACAGCGCTAAAAGTGAGCAAGCTTGAAAAGCTGTTCAAGAAGTCTCAGGGTATGAAATCCATTCCGGATATTGAGGATGGGTATAGTGACTCAGATGTGACTCTGCCAGATCGGTTTAAAATGTCGCACATAGACTGTTTCGACGGGTCTGGTGATCATATGGTGCATTTGCGGCTGTTTTCGAATATACTAAGGCCGATGGGCCTTTCCAGAATGCAGAAGCTTTCTCTGTTTGGCCAAACCCCGTCGGGTGTAGCGGCTATTTGGTATGCAAAACTGGAGGACTCCGTCAAGAGGAATTGGGAGGAGATGGCCGAGACCTTCATAGCTCAATACTCCTACAATACACAGATCGAGGTCACAACCCGTGATCTCGAGACAACTAGGCAAGAGTTGAAGGAGAGCTTCTTCGATTTTGTGACCCGGTAGAGGGCCAAGGCCTCGACGATGACCATCAGGCCTATTGAGAAAGATCAGATTCGGATGGTTGTGCGCAACCTTCAGTCCAAGCTCATGTAGAAGATGATCATTCTCCTCCTCCCCACCTTTGCAGATCTACATGAGATAGGGGTGCAGATCGAAGACGCCATGAAACAGGGCCTCATTGATCATGAGAGAGAGCAGCCCAAGAGAACATTCAACCGCAGTACAAATGCTGGCATAAGCAATGCTGCAGCTGCCAGATCTTCAGATGTGGGTATGGTTACCACCACCACCACTCCAAGAATCCTTATAGCTACACCATTCACCGGCACGTCTGAAAGTAGCTCACAAACAACCAAGTATCCCCCCCGAGGCCAAACAACCTTCACTCCACTATACATGCCCCCGTCCAAAGCCCTGGGGGTTTTGATCAGCCACTACCAGACAGACTCCCTGCTTTCCATAACCCAACCAAGTACTACGCCTTTCACCAACAACATGGTCATGACACCGACCAGTGCTTTCGATTGCGTCATGAGATTCAATATCTCATTGATAACAGGGTGATCGTGCCTCCGGAGAAACCGAATGTCACAACCAACCCTCTCCCACCACATAACAAAGCTCCACCTCCCAAACGCATTAACCTCATCCAAACCCCGGCCATTCCATATGACCCGAGCATATATATCACCCCTTCCCACCTACCCAAGCCGGAGGTGTTCATTCCTGATAGCACTAACTTGTGCATGTTGGACATCTCCCAAACCCAACCTGAGACGGTGGTGGTGACTATCGAAGATAGAATTGGGTCAACTGCAGGGGCAGATGAGATTGATGATACAGAGCCTGAGGGTTCTGCAAGCTTCATGTACAACCGAGCGGTTACATTACGTCAACAGGCCAGGTTAGGCCAAATGTGGAATTGCCAGTGAGGGCAGAGATTTGTGTAGTACGGGAGGATGGACTTAATCAGGGGCTGGATGACCTGGCAGAACAGGAGGAGGACATCTCAAACCTTCAATTCTTCATTGAACAGGACTCACGAGATGTTACTGTCAACTAGTATGATCTAGGAGGGTCAACAGAAACTACCGGGTGGCTCAGCGACGAGCCAGATGTTATTGAGCAGCCTCAACCAGAATGGGGTCCGTCAGGGACGGGGACATCAACTATGACCGGAAGGGCCGAGGAACAAAATACACCACCAGAAAGCACCGGTGTTAAGAATTTTGCTCAGCATACAGGCAGTTTGGGAACCGAAGACACTGAACAGCAGCCTGCACTGAAGCAGTTTGAGCGAGAAAGGATCGAAGATTCTGAGAGGGTCAGAAAGGCAAAAGCCCCTGCGGGGACAGAATATGCTGCGAACACAGGAGCGAAAGGTGTTGCGTGCATAGGAATAGTTGTGACGGAGCTGGACAGGTGTCTGTTGGCTGCCGATGGCATGTGGTGGGAAGATGACGACCTATGTCTTACGCACACAGATGAAGGCTGGGGGCAAAGCCAGCCGGATGATACCTGGTATGTTGGCGAAGTCAACCACATGACTAGGAGTGGGCAGTATTTCAAGCCCCCGCACTTAGATCAACCAAAGGCGTCCGGAAAAGACAAGGAGGCGGAGAAGCAAAAAAGACAAATTACTTGAAGAGGAGGCTGTGCTGAAACAGCTTAAAAAGATACAAGCAGACATCTCTATCTGGGGACTGCTTATGGCCTCAAGAGTTCATCGACAAGATGTCCTTTATGCAATGGACAAGGCCAAACTCTCAATAGACACTGCGCCTGAGTAGCTGGTAGGATTAGTTTTTTTGGGAGGAGCTTCCCCGAAATTGACCTTCACCGACAAGGAGCTGTCGCCCGAGGGCGTAAACCATAACAAACCACTCTACATCTCTGTCGAGTGCAGAGACAAATAGTTACCAGTAGTTCTTGTCGATACGGGATCTACCATTAATGTGTGCCGGTCGAGGACGGCATACGCAATTGGGTTGAACCCGCGGATTGTGCGCCAACTGCCCAGGTGATAAGGGCCTACGACAATACTAGCAGAGAAGTGATGGGGACAGTGTAGATTTAGACTCAGGTTGTTTCAGGACAGCAAGATATTGACTTTCATGTCTTGGACGTTCCCGCAATCTTTAATCCACTCCTAGGGCGGCCGTGGCTGCACCAGGTAAAGACGGTCTCTTCCACCCTGCATCAAATGTTGAAATACCCCCACGGGAAGGGGGTGGCCGTTGTTTTTGGATACCCATCAATCCATCCGCCGCCAGAGGTGTCTACACCGGTTCTGGAAATCGAGCATGGCACGGAGGATGTGTTCCTGTCAGGATTTACCCTAGCCGAGGCTCGGGTCATACAGAACATTTTGGCTGTTGATGAGGGGTTGTATGTCAGCGCACAGTCTGTGTACCTCATGAACAAGCTCTAGCATATCCCTGGGATAGGACTAGGAAAAAACGGCCGGAAGGGCATTATTGTATCGGCCGAAGTGCCGCATAACCCGCATACCTTTGGCTTAGGCTATCTGCCTACCAAAGAGGATTGGGTGAGAAAGGGCAATGAGATGGCCGGGAGAGCCAAAGTGTAGACACCCCATTTTTTACCGTCCTCAAGACTTGGACGTCACCGCTTGAACACCCGGTGATCATCCTTGTTTGTGTTCGTCTTGAGTTCCCAGAGGTCTCGGCTACGCGCCTTGTCTCAGGACCTCTCGACTCGACTGTTTTGTGTCTGGTTTTGCACTAAACACTTGTGTTTTGCCTTGGAGGGGCAGGGAATGGCTTGTGAGCCATCCCCACACATCACCGGCCATGGCTTGAGGCCACCGGCTGTGTTTTGCTTCCACCGGCCAAATGTTTGGCCGGCCGGCACTATAGATGGTCGACTGGCCATCTATTTTGGCCAAATTGCATTTTTGGCTGGCCGACCACTGTTCATCTGCTTTTGCAGATATTTTATGCTAGCTGGCATACACTTTTCTCCCCTCCATACACGTGTATGGAGGGATCTCCCTCTTGTTAGCTTGCCTTGGAAGCTTTACAAGATTGAATCCTCTATAAGAGGAGGTCTTTTCTCCCTCTTTTAGGTTAGACAATATTTTCAGAGGGTTCTAGTTTTAGGGTTTGAGTTGTGTACCTATCCTATATCTATATCTCCCTCTCTTTTGTGTTCTGTGTGTGTTTTGTCTTATTTTTGTGCATAAACACCCACCATCACACCTTCTTTTAACTACTGAGGTACTAAGAGGCTGTTCTTGAAGTTTTTGGCTGGTTTTGAGCTTAGAGAAGCTGTTGGACCATTGTTTGTGAAGAAGGTCATCAAGAGTAAGAACTTCACCCTTTATTCCCCATTCTTGCATAGTCTTTTTCCCTATCTTGCAACTATTTTTGAGCTTAACATATAACAAAGAAAAGTCTTGTTTTTATCTGCCCTAAATAGTTTCTTAAGGGTGTTTTAAGCTTTGGGGTTGTTTGACCCCTCTTAAGGCTTGTTTGACCCTTGTTTTGTGCCATTTCGGTTGAGCTCCGGGACCATTGTGTTTGGGCCTCCTCACCACTGAAATCTTGAGGGATTTCAGTGATGAGGATGGTACCTTGAGGTCCTAAGAAGGATAGGGCCACCCCCTCTCCTTGTTGTCCTTGAAAAGAGCCATTTTTGCCTCTTTAGTGAGCATCATGTTTAGGTTCATGTTGGCCATGCCTTGACTAATATTTATGCTGATTTCGCCATGAAACAACATTGTGTTGAGTTGGTTTGGACACACCTTGCATGCTTTGCATACATGTCTTATAATGCCATCATTTAGCCTTAACATGCATCTAGGCTTTGACCCTTGTTCAAGCATGTTTTAGGCCCTGCTTTGTGAAGCTTTTGTACTTGTTTTTCCATGCTTAAGCTCTGCCTTTAGTTGTTTTGGTCGACCATGGCATGCATTGCATAGCCCCTTTACATTGTTTAGCTTTTATGCTTTAAATGTGTGAAGTGTTAAGCATGCATTGTTTGATTTATTTCAGTGGTTTGACACCACTTATAGCATCATTTCAGTCCTCATGACATGCTTGCATGCTTGCCTTTGATGCCTCTTTGATGCCTTATGAGGTTGTGCCTTATGCTCCATGTTTGGTCATTTGCATGCCCTTGAATTTAAGTCATTTAGATGCCATCTAAGTGGTCATTAGGCTTTGTTTTAATATGCTAAAACTCCGTTTTTGGTCATTTAATTCATGCCATGTTTGGTTTTGCTAAGGGTAGTTCAATACCTCCTTAGCTTGCCTTGAGTTTTGGACCTCTAATTGCATGCTTATGCTTGTCTTGTTGGCTTGGTTTGGCACCATTTTAACATGATTTTCAGAGCTTCTGTTGCATGTCATTAGTCCATGTTTTTGTGCTTACAAGTTGTCTTCATATGCTTAAGTGTTGGACCATATTTGCATGCATGCATGTGTGTGTGTTGGACCTCACTTCCATAGTATTGGCCACTGATTTTGGCAAGCTTGCAAGCTACCCATGTTAGTTTAAGCCCACCCATTGGCATGTTGTTGTATGTCCACCTTGTATGTTGCTGCATATTTGTGTGTTGTTGCATGATTGGAGTTGCATGATTGAATGAAGTTACATGCTTGCTTACATGCTCGAACACCCACATTTTGCCTTGCATACTTGTTAGTTGCATTGTCTCATGCCCTATTTCTTGCATGACCATTGTATGCCTTGTATGCTTCTTAGCATTGTCCATGTTGCATACTAGTCGACATGCTTAGGATTGCATTGCATTGGCATGCATGCTTCACCTCTTGAATTGCTTGTGATAGAGGTTGAGTTCAATTTGCTTGATTATGTGCATTGCATTCCATATCAACATGCACACTTGATTTTTTGGGTCATCATGCATGGAAATGCGTGATTGGTGGCCTGAGAATCGAGGCCCATCCTCCTTTGAGTCATAAATATGATAAGGAATGTGGTTGGTGCATACATTGCTTGAAATGCACTGCCATGTCAAGTTCTGTCCTCTGCTGCTGTCAAACCAGTTTTTCTGCAGGAAGTTTTGCCCGGTCGGCCATCTTAAGTGCCGACCGGCCATCCATTGTTGGCCGATGGATTATTTTGTGGCCGGTGACCATCATACATGGCCGGTGACTATTCCTCACAGCCGGTGGTGCTCCACAACACTCAGAGAAGCAACCCTGGGACTTGTGCAGTCTTCAGAGAAGCAGAACAGTCAAAGGAAAGACAACTTGTGCATGCCAGTGACTTTCCGAGCAGAGCCGAGCACGCATCATATTGGACCCTCTTCCCGAGGCTGTTTATTGCTTAAATTAGATTAATTAATTTGCTTAATTAATTAGGTGGTCTGTAATATTTAATTAGCTTGTTAGTTAGTTAAATTGTATTATTCTTTCGGTCCCTCCGAGTGAGGGCTAACTTGTAATAAGTGTGGGTGCGTGTGTGCATGTCTTCCAATCCCCCACTTCTTTCTCCGTTTTACTTACCTACTTTTGACGGTTAGTATTAGGGCATATTTAAATTAGCATACCTTATGCTATGCATGCGTGCATCCATACATTTGTCCTACATGCACCGGGCTCGGTATATCATACTAACTGCACTTGTATTTCAATTTCAAGTTGAATACATGTTAGTTGTAGCATTTCACATGCCATCATTAGGATAACCAAGCCTATTGTAGTTGCATCTTGCATGTGTTGCATTAGCCATCTCAACATGAACTAGGATCATGCACATGATTACTAACTAGCTTCTGTTTTGGCTTGGAGTACTCGGTAAGCATTTATGCTTTAGCATACCGCATGCGTGTGAGTGTTGCCATAATAGCATGATTACCATGAGGCTAGCTGCTTATGTGATATAACTGCTTGAATGCTTGTGGATGGAGGTTGAATTAACTATATTGGGATAACGCATTAAAACTGTGAGTTTCAAGCCCACTAGATAGTGGCAAAATCATCTTTTCTAAAGCCCAATTGAGGGTCGCGAAATCTACATTTTTAGCCTACTTGCGAGTAGCAAACCATTTTCAAAACAAGCATGAAATGTTTTGTTCCAATTTAGGCGATTTGGTCTATACTTGTTTGCTGTGCGCATAACATAGTAATTCTAGGGTAATAACCGGAATAAGAACACATAACGTTTTCAAAAACGGATATCACGGTTAGTAAAGGCCGATCTTCGGATCGGGCGAGAGGGGGTGCTCATAGCTGACCTTCCCCAATCGTACCCAAGCTCCCGAGCCGAGGCAACTTTGGTGATGACGGACACGTGGCCTTTGGCACCGAGTCAAGGTTTTCTAAATTTCCCCATAAAAAATATTTAGGTGGCGACTCTGTATCTGGCAAAGTAGTCCATGTTTGGCACTTCTTTTCTACAAATCTGTTTTCCAAAACGATTTGCCGGATTTGGACTCTTTGGTTCAGATTAAGAACCGTGACAATTTGAGAGTCCTGAACTGTAGCAAGCCCAAAACGAACAGAATGGGACTCGTCCTCCCGGGGCGTTCGTGGACGTCTACAGTTTCTGGCGACTCTGCTGGGGATTTAGAGAGCTTGACTCGAACTCGTGATATCCTGTTTTGATTTCATTTATGTGTCTCTTTGCATTGCATGTGCATTGGTGTGCCTAGGACACCGTGTTTGCCATCTGCCATTCCTGAACGGTTTGCCGGAGGCTTGACTTTTTCGAAGCACGTCATAAGGCTGACCAGTTGTGGGCTCTGACAGTATGGGAACACAAACCTCGGTTTTACCGGGGCACCTTTTTTGACCATTCGACCTAGTGCATATCGAAATCCATAGTGACTATTCCAAACTAGGACAGGTTGCTTACCCGATGCTAGGTTGTTTGAAAACTGTTGCGTGCATAGTGAAACCCTAGCTCCTGACAAAAATAGGACAGGGAAACCCTCCCCCTCCATAGGGGTGTTTTGGCTCTCTTTACTTGCTATGTGCTTTTAGAGTGCATCTCTACAGGGAACGTACATATCAGTTTGCAAGTTTGAGTATCAGGCCTGAGGGCACCAGTATCAGTTTATGAGAATCAGTTATATCTGTGGGTATCCGATTCAGTATTTTGGGGGCAGTGATTTCGGGCAACAATGTTCAGCAGTAGAGTATAGTTGTTCGACTACATCTGTGTTTGATCCATTTGGGTTGAAACGCTGCTTGTTTTTCCTTTCAGTTCAGAGAGTTGATACAAAATAGCTAGTGTTCCCCCTTGCTGAGGCAAGACAGATATCTAATCCGTCAGTCACCGTTCAGTACAGCGGACTTATCATGATGCAGAATTCAGAGGAGATTGTGGTTATGACGACCGCATTAGATCAAGGAATCACTCTGCAAAGCGAGACCAATGTCGATGTACCGCATCCACCCAGGTCGCCTGTCACGCACCCGGTCTGGACCCTCCAGTTGTATCAGGCTCATGAGCCCACTATATTCGAATTGATGGGAATGATAGGTGACCTCCAGAGGTCCGGGGCGGATCTCGCTTACGGAATGTCAGCTTCGCCACCAGCCGCACCGTATGCCGGGAATTTTGTATCACAGGAGCCCCCACTGTTGGGACGGATTGTGATCGAACTTAGCTAACCTGAGGTGGCCTCCCGAGGTGGCCTCCAACTATAACAATGACGTATCAACATCAACCCAACCACTCGATCAGGATGAGGCCAGAGGCAAGAACAAAATGAAGGCAGATGCCGATCCCATTGAACAACTGCTATGGGCAGTCGAGGCTTTGAAAGCCGAGGAGATGAGCAAACAACAGGTATTCGCAGTCGTAGCTAAGGCTGTGGATGATGTTTTCTCCACTCCAACCGAAGGCAGTACAAGCCAGTTAGAAAATTGGGATAGGCCCCGTCATGCCAGAACAGTTCCTTCCACTCCCAACCCTGCACCTGGGAAAGATCAGAAAGCCAAGGCGGCACCTGCCGACCCTTTCGCTGGTGCGTCTAGCAAGAATACTCAACCTTCAAAGTAACTGCCCTGAGGGTGCAAGGTCTTTCACGCTCTCTATATGCCGTTGTCAAAGGCACTTTAGATCCTTGCCGAAAGGGGGCATCTTAAACCCTTGGAGCCTCGGCCTCTTCCAAAGAATCTCCCTACTACACATGATGCTGCCTTGTACTGTGCGTACCACCAGCAAACCGGTCATGCTACCGACAATTGTTTTCGCCTCCATCATGAGGTGCAAGACTTGATCGACAACGAAGTTATCCTCCCGCCCACCTCAGCCAAGTCCGTTACTACCCAGTTATTGGATTTTGAGGATACTGATACTGCAAGTATGTAATCAGGAAGTGAACCACCTGCGGGCGGCGCTCAGGAGACGTTTTGGATGTGCTGTTGCACCATTTTTGGAGCATTGCGAATGCTAGTTTTGTAATTCTGGTTTGGGCGTCGAGTCAGTCTTTTGTTTTGTTTTGAGTCTGTCTTCATTGTCTTGAGTCAGTCCTTTGCTTATGGGTTGTCTGTTGTAGGGTCAGTCCCCTTTGTTAGAATGTCGGGTGATTCGAGTTGTTGCCTTATCTAACACCGTTTTTTGTACATTACCTTTTGCTTTCTTTTTGGTCTGTCTCTGTCGTGGAAGCCAGTTTGCAACAGGAATCTGAATGAACAGCTGTGGCTACATGTTTCAGCCGTACTACTATCTGATTAGTTTGCAGGGAACTTTGAATGGAACAACAGAATTCACTCTTCCCTTGTCCTGAAAACATTGCATTGACCTAAGTTTTCAAAACTTTTTGAACACTGCGGTGGAAAACAAAGAAGGAAGGATTCATCGAGTTTGTGCAAACTTTGATGAAGATTGGAGAGAAATGAGAGCTGCTAAGTTAATGATTGATGTCGCTTGTCAGCGTGAGTACTGAGAAGGACTCCTGCGCTTGATCCAGACTGGTTCACAACATATCTTCACGCATAAGGATTAGGTCGCTTCTTTAAAAACTTTCAAAAACAAAATGTTTTCCCAGCGGTCTGCGAAGACGCTGTGTGGAAAATCACTCTTGAGTTGTGCAAGCTTAGGAATCGCTCTTTAGGCCTACTAAGACTCGAGCCTTGGTTTTTAAAGCTTGAACCACAATTCGGAGTGTTTAACGATCGAACGCATTCCAGAGAGGCCTGTGTGGCCAGATTGGAAGCAGCCTCGAACAAGAGGCAACCAAAGTCAGATCAAGAGATCAAATCTCACATCAGAAGAAGCCTGTAAGCTGAACATAAGCACCCTCCAAACTAGGGACAAAAATGTTTCGATTTGTCGAAGAGTCCGAGAGGGCTTAAGTAAGTCAATGCAACAGCCACTCTCCTGTGATACAGATGGCTTCAAAACCCTAAAACCCATTTGGCATGGACTTGTTACACTTTTAACCTTTGAGGGGCCGCTGGGCCGAAACCCGGAAAGGCGACCTAGGCAAAAGTTAGAGCAAAAGAAAATATATACAAAAAAAAAGAAAATATACAAAAGAGCAAGAAAAAAGAGAAAAAATATACCAAAAAGAAAACATACAAAAAAATAAAAATTAGAATAATATACAAAAGAGAAAAAAAAAGAAAGGGGAAGAAAGAAAAAGGAAAGAAAAGGCTCGCAAGGTCGAAAACCCGCAAGGGCGTCCTTGGCAAAAGTTAGAGCGTAAAAGGAGAGGTTCCCTGTGCACGTACCTTTAACCCGAACTACGTAAGGCTTGATTCCCATGTTTGGGATACGTAGGCAACTTCATCTTGAAGTCTAGCCCCCAACGCTTTCATAGCGACTGAGTCCATGTAATGGTTTTGATCATCCTTGCCTTCTCTGAATCCGATAGTTTGGTTGTGACAACATGAACTACGTAGGCTTGATTCCCATGTTTGGGATACGTAGGCAACTTCATCCTGAAGTCCAACCACCAACACTTTCAAAGTGACTGTGTCCATATATTGGTTTTGACCATCTTCGTCTTCTCTGTATCTGAAAGTTCGGTTGCGATCATCACTAATGAGGACTGACTACAGTATGCTACGGCGTTATCCAGACAAGGGGGAACTTTCCCTTGCCATGAGTCGCCATCCAAACCAGGGGCAACTTTCCGTTGCCGTGCTGTGCCCTTTGGAACAAGGGGCAATTTTCCATTGCCTCCAATCCGAGGTTGTGCATCTCGAGAGTAGGTTCTGCGCTCGTTGAGCAGTGGCCGTTCGCAAAAATGGTTTTTGAGAATTTTTACAGAGGTTGACTATTTTCTCGAAAATTATTCTATCTTTTCCAAAACTGGACCATTTTCTTGGACTCAAGAAAGGAAAATTCTCAGTGCTCATAGCCTAACTCGCATGGCTTTCAAATCAAAAATCGAACCAGTATGTTAATCTAACTCTCATATTGGTGAAAACTGTTTTAGAAGAAAACCAAAGCAAAAAATGGTCAAAATGATGAATTACGGGTACAGTTGAGTCAAGCTCCCTGTCTTTCCCCCGATTGTCAAATACTTGCCAGAAGGGCACTCTATTCGTTAGAAGAAGACACAACTGAAGCTGTCAGTAAAGGGCTAAAAGCTCTCAACAACCTTCAAGCAATGAGGTATCGAGCCAAGTGCGAAGCACAAATTGGAATGGATCAAGATACTCCATCCGGAACATCGACTAGACATTCCGGGAGGAAATAGCCGCGAGCTAATAGTGTTGGGCGTGAACCCACAACTTCCTATTCTTCTACTAACCACCCTGGGGAGGGATGGAAAATGAGAGGATAAAGAATAGAGAGGTGTAAGTTGAGAGAAAAGCGAGCAAAAGAGTTTTTGAGAGAAAAAACCGAGCTTGAGGGCCGAGTGATGTGAGAATCACAAATCAAAAAGGGTGGGAACAATGCCCGAAAGAACTGGCTCTTCGTGATTTGAGGTTTCTCGTTTTGTAAACACGTCGGTATGTCGTTTCTTTTGTTTTGTTTACCTCAACTTTTGTTTTGAGTCTTTTCCGAGCGTGTCTCATTGTGATTAGGTCGTGTACTTTCTGTTGGAGTCTTGTTTACTATGTTCAGTTGTAGGCTCAATACCCCGGTTTGAAAAACCCTTTTTCAATCCCAAAAAATTTTAATCATGCTGTGCTCAGAGTGGTGTGCCATTCTCCACATTTATGCGAAGCAAAAGAAGAAAAGGGAAAATTTGGGGCATCTGAGTGCGCTTCAACTTCAACTGGTTTCACCTTCGTAGTTCGTCTTGTCAGATTATGCTGTTTGTTCAGGGTTTGCCGTGTGCAGAATGAACAGAATGTTGTGTTACGGGCTGTATGTAGTCTGATCCCCAGCAGAGCATGGGTTGTGTGTTCAGAATATAGCAGTCGGTTGCTGGGGTGTGTTTTTGCTATCGGCTGGTTAGTCATTTGATTATTGCAATACAAGTGCTCAATTTTTAGACAACAGATCAATTTCATTTGAGATATAACATGATGCAATGCGACGCAATATATAGAAATGTATAAATGCAACACCTTTTCTTTTAGATAAAAAGTTTGTTTCATTTCACCGTCTGTTTCAAGTACATAGCTTTGAAAACAAAATCTACCTGCGGCAGTACAAGGTACCCTAGCCACCAACAAAAAAGTACAAAAAGAAGAAGAAAAAAAACAGCAAAAATCTGGATCAATGACAAAGGATCTCAGGCTTGGGAGTCCGTCCTAGTCCTCTTCCTGGACGAAGGTCCAGGAGCATCATCAGCGTTGTCATCTGAGCCCGAGTCCGAGCCGTCTCCAGTCTCCTCCGACGACGACTCTGCCTCCGCCTCCGCCTCCGACTCCTCGTCATCATCATCAGGGACTGGAGCCCGTGAGCTACTCCTGACGTGAGTGCACCCCACCTTGGTGCGGGGGAATACTCTGCCCTCTCCATCTCCTCCGGCAGGAACAGAAGGCCTGGCTGGAACACCTCCCACAGTGGGAATCTGGAAAGGAGGCTGAAAAGTATATGAGGCAAACGCATCAGTATGCCGTGAGCAGTTTATCAGTGCAGAATGCAGTGTATGAGTACAGTGTGCGAATGCCGCGAGCAGTTTATCAGTGCAGAACGCAGTGTATGAGTACAGTGTATGAGTGCCGTGAGCAGCTTATCAAGTGTTGTGTTGTGCACCAGATTATGTGAAGCGGCTTATGTGTATGGTTTGAGACCGTGATCAGAAAAACATACCGGAATACTATAGAGGGCCAGGAGGTCGAAAGTCCGCTGCAACATCCCCATCATGGAGGCATTCAGCTCCAAGGACTGCCGGGTATACTCGGAAGAAGCCTGCAAAAGTATCAGATGCATCAGTATTCTGCGGAATATCAAATAAACTGAAATGAAATGCCAATACAAGATGCATAAAATGTAGTAATACATACCGGAGGCAAGTAATGAAAACCGACCAACTCGTAGTCAGCCGGAGGAGGAGCAAAGGGGATCTGGTAGGTCGCCCCACCCTGCCCTCTGTATGTCAGTGAAGTGGGCAGTGCAGGCCAGCCACCCCCCCGCCCTTTCTGAACTCCACCCCTGCCGCAGACCCGAGCTCTCCTCGATGCTCCTGCCCCAGCCCTCGCTCCTGCCCTAGCTGCCGGCGCCGCGGGCCTCTCTCCCTCAAATCGACGGCCGCCGCTCAGAGGCCGTATAGCATACGTCTGCACGTACTCTCTGTAGTCGCCTATGCCTCTGAAGCGGGTCGCATCCCAGCCGATCGTGTAGTCAGCCATCTGCTCGGCGGAGAATCTCTCGGTATCCCTCATATGCTCAGGAGGGTGAACCGGGACTATCTGCTCTGGTAACCCTAGGGTCTGGCGTAGGAAACGCTCGCCCAAGTACCAAGCCCGACAGACTGGGCCCTCCAGCAAAATCCAGAAACGCGAGGTCTCCTCAGCACCGGCAAACCGATCCTGAATCACGGCTGGCAATGGAGCCCAAGGCTACCAGGTGATCTGAAAATGAAATACAGATTGTTATCTACTATTATTGACAATACAGTGTAAAGCAAAGCTTAAATGAACTGCAAGTAAAACATACCTCTGCGGGAGTGATGGTGTCAAAATAGCGGCGGAAGAAGGTAAACGTCTCTCGAGGCCTCCGCACGCACCTCCTGTCGAAACGGCACGAAAATGGAACAACGAGAGGGGTCTCCGCATCTGGCACAGGGGCGAGTCTCGGAAAGTAGGCGTAGACCCACAACTGCAGAATAAATACCAGTATGCTTATCAGATAAAGCAGAATACGGAATAAAATAGAGATAGCAGAGCCGTGTGCAGTGTATTGAGTAGAGTGTACAGTGTGAGCAGTGTACAATCAGTGTAAAGCAGAGTATGTGTGTGCCGTGTGTACAGTATACAGTCAGGGTAAAGCAGACCACAGTGTGTGCAGTGTACAGAGTACAGTACAGAGTACAGATAATAGAAAGCAGAAATGAAATGTTAAGAAGAAAAAAGGAAACGTACCTCCCAAGTGCGCCAATAACCCCCGAGCAACTGTCCGCTACCACGGGAAGCTGAGCTCATGTAGCTGTAAAGTGTAGCCAGAGCGGCGCCACCCCAGTCATAGTGCAGGATCTGTGTGACATCCACTAAAGCGCTGAGCAAGCAGAGGGGCATGGTATTCGCCCGGTCGGCGAAAATAGTCGTCCCCAGCAGAAACATCAGAAAGCTGCAGGTGTACTGCTCCACCGCCTCCTGGGTCATCAGAGCCTCCTCGGTCAAAGCTGACTGGACCTTGAACTGGACCTTGAACTGGACCTCGAACCAGGAATATCGGACGAAGCCGGGACGTGCGAGGAGTGGCACCTCGCCAAGCAAATATGTCTGAGCGGCCTCTCACTCGTCCATGTCGGTATCAAAGGGGATCGGATCACCCCCTATCCCGATGCCGATGAGCATCGAGAAGTTGTATGGAGTCATCGTCATGTCTCCCGTAGCAGAGAAGTGGAAGGAATTGGTGGTATCCCACCACGTCTCCGCTAGAGCGGCGAGGAGAGGCCTGCTCGTGGTAAGTCTGGATAGTCCTCTACAGAATGCGCCGAAGCCGGCCTGATCTACGATGTGGCGAACCGCATCAGGTAGCTCAGCATACCAGTCTCGGACGGCGATGTTCCCATACCCCCGGACGGTATGGGAATCTCCCTGTTTTCAAACAAACAATTGCGAAGCGATGCTAAATATACCAGTTTTGAAAGGAATTCAAAATTCAGGAAAATATAGCATGTGTGCGTATTTTTAGATTCAAACAACTATCGGTTGCCGGTGTGCTTATAGTGAACTACAACGTGTGATGTGTCAGCGTGTTTGAGTGGTTCAGTGCAGATATATGGTGTGTGCACGTGTTCAGATTCAAATAGGTACCGAATGTCGGTGTGCTCGCAGTGAACTACAACATGGGATGTGCTAGCGTGTTTGAGTGGTTCAGGGCAAATGCAGTGTGTGTGCACGTGTCAGTTTCAAATAGATATCAGTTGCAAGTGTGTTCACAGTTAACTACAGTATACAGTGCAGCAGTCTATCTGAGCTAAGCAGTTAAAGAATATAATCAGCTATGGCAGTTGGCGGTTAAGTGTTCTACGTCGCGGAAAGTAAAACAGAGGAAGGAATGTTACCTCGGAAGCGCCGAAGGACAGATGAGATGTAGGCTCATGCAAGAGAAGCTCTAGAGGCATTGCCCTATCAAAGCTCCGAAACTGGCAAAGTCCGTTGGGAGGCAAGACGTGGATCGCCGGCCGGTAGGTCGCCGGGTCGAACGGGCAGACGGTCAAGGGGAGGAGCTCAGCCTCTGGGTCCGTCTCGTGATTCGGGGGAGTCCCGCCCCGTGGAATATTGTCTGCCATCTTAGAGAAAATGAGGAAATGGCCCGAAAAGTGAAAACAGGGCTAGAATGTGAAAGGTCAACAAAAAGTCAACCCCGGGAGGGTGGAAAATGGCCGGAAAAGCCGAAATGTGGAAAATGTGATGAAATCAAGAAAAACTTGGGAGAAACAAACTCCAAGAGGTGGAAATCGAAAAAAACTACACCGAAACGAAGTTTCGATCGGATGAAAGTGTTCGAAACGTGATGAACTTCGTGAATCAAACGATAAAACGGGCGTGAAACGCAAGAAAACGGAGAAGGGAAGAGGGGAAAATGCTCTAGAGAGAGAGGGGATGAAATTTCGGCTAGAGGGAAGTAAGAAAATAGGGTTTGAAACCCTATTTTAAAAGACCCAAGGCGAAAAGTCAAAACTGCCCCGATTCAGCAACATTTGTCCAGTCGGCTACATTTTTGGCCAGTGAGATGTTTTGATGGCCGGTGGATGGCCGGTGACCTCCCTTGATGGCCGGTGAGCCTCCTATAACCTTGTTTGGGTCAGATGTATAGTTTGGGGCATTTATTTCTCAAGATAGTGCAAGACAGTGCCTTTCTGAAGCTCAACCGGCTTCCGTTTTGACCTCGGGCCGTGTCTTCTGTGCATGGCACTCGAATATGTGCAAGGTGTATCCTTTTTGTATCCTTTTGTCTCTTTTAAGATTCAAAAGTTACCCCACATACGTTGTTTTGCAAACACGTGTTGAGTTATATGTCATTATGCTTGCATTGTTATGCATTCGCCATGGTCTGGCGAGACCTTAAATACGCTCGGTCTAGGAGACCTTAAATCCTCTGAAGGTGCAAGTCCTTCGGTGTTTTTCGTGCCCGAATGACTTTTGGTAAGTTGCATTGTACATGTATTTCAAGCGACTCGCGTCGTCGCATATTCAAGTTCACATGCATTATCATGCATTTCAAGCGATGCGCGTCGTCGCGCATTCGAGTTCATAAGCATTTCGAGCGACACACGTGGTCGCACATTCAAGATCATTTGCATTGTCATGCATATCACAAGACGTGCGTTGTCACGCATTTACATCAGCATGCATCAACATGCATTTCAAACAAAACCAAAAAAAAAAAAAACAACAACATGCATATGTCATGCATTTCATTGTAATATATTGCATATGTCATGCATCCCACTATATCCATTCCATTGCATATTGTAGATGTTGCATTGTGGCTTGCATGCATTCATTGCATCACCTCCATCTAGGGTTTGCACCTTTCCTTGTTGAGTTTGGTCTGGTACGTGCCCATACTTTTCACGTCTATACACTCATAGTTCTGTATGACTGTTCTATGTTAGACGTGGCTTGTTTGTGTCCATGCCTTTCCTAGGCAAGATATGGTTTGGCCCGCGCGCCATATCCATCATACATATTACATTGTAGTGTAATTTTTGCATCCTACATTAGGATCATGTTCTTTCGTTAGCGGATCATTCCCCAGTTATGTCATTCCACCCAATTACTTGTTCTTGCGTCCGTCTACATCACTCATAGTTCTGCATGTGTACGAGCTATGAGGGTTGCGACACCTTTTCTATGGTAGACGGACTTGTTACCTCCATCAATCTATTTGACATTCGTGTGGTTTTGAACCACTCATGATTGGATCATGATTTAATTACATTGCATTTTCTTTTGCATTATTGTACATAGTTTTGTATATATTGCATATCATTTTGCATTCATTTTGCATGTTATGCATGGTGCTAACGATATCATACCTGTTAAGTTTTCTTTCTCTTTCAGGCACGATATTGTATGCACGGTTCATTTGAGGCTGGTGCAACCAGACGAGCCGGACAGGTATTGTATTCTCCGCGTGAAACGTAGTTGAGAATTGCATAATGGAGCTCGGCCTCTGGGTTCGTCTCGTGATCCGGGGGAGTCCCGCCCCGTGGAATATCGTCTGCCATCTCAGAGAAAATGAGGAAATGGCCCGAAAAGTGAAAACAGGGCTAGAATGCGAAAGGTCAACAAAAAGTCAACCCCGAGAGGGGCAGTTGGGGTTAAGTGTTCTACGTCGCGGAAAGTAAAACAGAGGAAGGAATGTTACCTCGGAAGCGCCGAAGGACAGATGAGATGTAGGCTCATGCAAGAGAAGCTCTAGAGGCATTGCCCTATCAAAGCTCCGAAACTGGCAAAAGTCCGTTGGGAGGCAAGACGTGGATCGCCGGCCGGTAGGTCGCCGGTGCGAACGGGCAGACGTCAAGGGGAGGAGCTCAGCCTCTGGGTCCGTCTCGTGATTCGGGGGAGTCCCGCCGTGGAATATTGTCTGCCATCTAGAGAAAATGAGGAAATGGCCCGAAAGTGAAAACAGGGCTAGAATGTGAAAGGTCAACAAAAAGTCAACCCCGGGAGGGGTGAAAAGGCGAAGCCGAAATGTGGAAAATGTGATGAAATCAAGAAAAACTTGGGAGAAAACAAACTCCAAGAGGTGGAAATCGAAAAAAACTACACCGAAACGAAGTTTCGATCGGATGAAGTGTTCGAAACGTGATGAACTTCGTGAATAAAACGATAAAACGGGCGTGAAACGCAAGAAAACGGAGAAGGGAAGAGGGGAAAATGCTCTAGAGAGAGAGGGGATGAAATTTCGGCTAGAGGGAAGTAAGAAAATAGGGTTTGAAACCCTATTTTAAAAGACCCAAGGCGAAAAGTCAAACTGCCCCGATTCAGCAACATTTGTCCAGTCGGCTACATTTTTGGCCAGTGAGATGTTTTGATGGCGGTGGATGGCCGGTGACCTCCCTTGATGGCCGGTGAGCCTCCTATAACCTTGTTTGGGTCAGATGTATAGTTGGGGCATTTATTTCTCAAGATAGTGCAAGACAGTGCCTTTCTGAAGCTCAACCGGCTTCCGTTTTGACTCGGGCCGTGTCTTCTGTGCATGGCACTCGAATATGTGCAAGGTGTATCCTTTTTGTATCCTTTTGTCTCTTTTAAGATTCAAAAGTTACCCCACATACGTTGTTTTGCAAACACGTGTTGAGTTATATGTCATTATGCTTGCATTGTTATGCATTCGCCATGGTCTGGCGAGACCTTAATACGCTCGTCTAGGAGACCTTAAATCTCTGAATCGGAGGTGCAAGTCCTTCGGTGTTTTTCGTGCCCGAATGACTTTTGGTAAGTTGCATTGTACATGTATTTCAAGCGACTCGCGTCGTCGCATATTCAAGTTCACATGCATTATCATGCATTTCAAGCGATGCGCGTCGTCGCGCATTCGAGTTCATAAGCATTTCGAGCGACACACGTGGTCGCACATTCAAGATCATTTGCATTGTCATGCATATCACAAGACGTGCGTTGTCACGCATTTACATCAGCATGCATCAACATGCATTTCAAACAAAACCAAAAAAAAAAAAACAACAACATGCATATGTCATGCATTTCATTGTAATATATTGCATATGTCATGCATCCCACTATATCCATTCCATTGCATATTGTAGATGTTGCATTGTGGCTTGCATGCATTCATTGCATCACCTCCATCTAGGGTTTGCACCTTTCCTTGTTGAGTTTGGTCTGGTACGTGCCCATACTTTTCACGTCTATACACTCATAGTTTCTGTATGACCTGTTCTATGTTAGACGTGGCTTGTTTGTGTCCATGCCTTTCCTAGGCAAGATATGGTTTGGCCGTAGGCCTTAATCCACTATATCCATTCCATTGCATATTGTAGATGTGCATTGTAGCTTGCATGCATTCATTGCATCACCTCCATCTAGGGTTTGCCCTTTCCTTGTTGAGCTTGGACTGGTATGTGCCCATACTTTTCACGTCTATACACTCATAGCTCTGTATGACCGTTCTATGTTAGACGTGGTTTGTTTGTGTCCATGCCTTTCCTAGGCAAGATTTGGTTTGGCCCGCGCGCCATACCATCATACATATTACATTGTAGTGTAATTTTGCATCCTACATTAGGATCATGTTCTTTCGTTAGCGGATCATTCCCCAGTTATGTCATTCCACCCAATTACTTGTTCTTGCGTCCGTCTACATCACTCATAGTTCTGCATGTGTACGGCTATGAGGGTTGCGACACCTTTTCTATGGTAGACGGACTTGTTACCTCCATCATATCATTTGACATTCGTGTGGTTTTGAACCACTCATGATTGGATCATGATTTAATTACATTGCATTTTCTTTTGCATTATTGTAACATAGTTTTGTATATATTGCATATCATTTTGCATTTTTTGCATTCATTTGCATGTTATGCGTGGTGCTAACGATATCATACATGTTAAGTTTTTCTTCTCTTTCAGGCACGATATTGTATGCACGGTTCATTTGAGGCTGGTGCAACCAGACGAGCCGGACAGGTATTGTATTCTCCGCGTGAAACGTAGCGAGAATTACATGATTCTCTTACATCCTTTCTGCATTGTAGATGTGGTTTGTGTTTGACTTAAAAACTGTTGCATGTTATGCTTCCTTACAGTTTTCTTTGCATGATCATAAGTTATGTTCAGCTTCTTGCATTGTCAGTTCTTTTGCCCCCGCCTTCGGGCGCATACCTTATCTGTAGCTTGTATGTTTGTCTAAGTCTTCGGCCTTGTCAAAAATGGGTCGTCTCTAGGCTTTGACACTCACTCCCGTCATTGTTATCACTTTCGAGTTCTGTCAAGAGAGGGCAACTGTAGACACCCCATTTTTGACAATCCTCAAGACTTGGACGTCACCGCTTGAACACCGTGATCATCCTTGTTTGTGTTCGTCTTGAGTTCC
>NW_021026282.1:480232-511215 GCF_004153795.1 Camellia sinensis | reverse complement strand
TCGGAGGTCTCGGCTACGCGCCTTGCCTCAGGACCTCTCGACTCGACTGTTTTGTGTCTGGTTTTGCACCAAACACTTTTGTTTTTGCTTTGGAGAGCAGGGAATGGCTTTTGGGACATCCCCACACTCCACCAGCCATGGCTTGAGGCCACCGGCTGTGTTTTGCTTCCACCGGCCAAATGTTTGGCCGGCTGGCACTATAGATGGTTGACCGGCCATCTATTTTGGCCAAATTGCATTTTTGGCTGGCCGACCACTGTTCATCTGCTTTTGCAGATATTTTATGCTAGCTGGCATACACTTTTCTCCCCTCCATACACGTGTATGGAGGGAACTCCCTCTTGTTAGCTTGCCTTGAAAGCTTTACAAGATTGAATCCTCTATAAGAGGAGGTCTTTTCTCCCTCTTTTACGTTAGACAATATTTTCAGAGGGTTCTAGTTTTAGGGTTTGAGTTGTGTATCTATCCTATATCTATATCTCCCTCTCTTTTGTGTTCTGTGTGTTTTGTCTTACTTTTGTGCATAAACACCCACCATCACACCTTCTTTTAACTACTGAGGTACTAAGAGGCTGTTCTTGAAGTTTTTGGCTGGTTTTGAGCTTAGAGAAGCTGCTGGACCATTGTTTGTGAATAGGGTCATCAAGGGTAAGAACTTCACCCTTTATTCCCCATTCTTGCAACGTCTTTTTGCCTATCTTGCAACTGTTTTTGAGCTTAACATATAACAAAGAAAAGTCTTGTTTTTATCTGCCCTAAATATGTTTTAAGCTTTGGGGTTGTTTGAACCCTCTTAAGGCTTGTTTGGCCCTTGTTTTGTGCCATTTCGGTTGAGCTCCGGGACCATTGTGTTTGGGCCTCCTCACCACTAAAATCTTGAGGGATTTCAGTGATGAGGATGGTACCTTGAGGTCCTAAGAAGGAGAGGGCCACCCCCTCTCCTTGTTGTCCTTGAAAAGGGCCATTTTTGCCACTTTAGTGAGCATCATGTTTAGGTTCATGTTGGCCATGCCTTGACTGATATTTATGCTTATTTCGCCATGAAATAGCACTGTGTTGAGTTGGTTTGGACACACCTTGCATGCTTTGCATACATGTCTTGTAATGCCATCATTTAGCCTTAACATGCATCTGGGCTTTGACCCTTGTTCAAGAATGTTTTAGGCCCTGCTTTGTGAAGTTTTTGTACTTGTTTTTCCATGCTTAAGGTCTGCCTTTAGTTTTTTTGGTCGACCATGGCATGCATTGCATAGCCCCTTTACATTGTTTAGCTTGTAGGCTTTAAATGTGTGAAGTGTTAAGCATGCATTGTTTGATTTATTTCGGTGGTTTGACACCACTTATAGCATCATTTCAGTCCTCATGACATGCTTGAATGCTTGCCTTTGATGCCTCTTTGATGCCTTATGAGGTTGTGCCTTATGCTCCATGTTTGGTCATTGTGCAAACCCTTGAATTTAAGTCATTTAGATGCCATCTAAGTGGTCTTTAGGCTTTGTTTTAATATGCTAAAACTCCGTGTTTGGTCATTTAATTCATGCCATGTTTGGTTTTGCTAAGGGTAGTTCAATACCTCCTTAGCTTGCCTTGAGTTTTGGACCTCTAATTGCATGCTTATGCTTGTCTTGTTGGCTTGGTTTGGCACCATTTTAACATGATTTTCAGAGCTTATGTTGCATGTCATTAGTCCATGTTTTTGTGCTTACAAGTTGTCTTCATATGCTTAAGTGTTGGACCATATTTGCATGCATGCGTGTGTGTGTGTTGGAGCTCACTTCCATAGTATTGGCCACTGATTTTGGCAAGCTTCCAAGCTACCCATGTTAGTTTAAGCCCACCCATTTGCATGTTGTTGTATGTCCACCTTGTATGTTGTTGCATATTTGTGTGTTATTGCATGATTGGAGTTGCATGATTGAATGAAGTCACATGCTTGCTTACATGCTCGAACACCCACGTTGTGCCTTGCATACTTGTTAGTTGCATTGTCTCATGCCCTATGTCTTGCATGACCATTGTATGCCTTGAATGCTTCTTAGCATTGTCCATGCTGCATACTAGTCGACATGCTTAGGATTGCATTGCATTGGCATGCATGCTTCGCCTCTTGAATTGCTTATGATAGAGGTTGCGTTCAATTTGCTTGATTATGTGCATTGCATTCCATATCAACATGCACACTTGATTCTTTGGGCCATCATGCATGGAAATGCATGATTGGTGGCCCGAGAATCGAGGCCCATCCTCCTTTGAGTCATAAATATGATAAGGAATGTGGTTGGTGCATACATTGCTTGAAATGCATTGCCATGCCAAGTTCTGTCATCTGCTGCTGTCAAACCAGTTTTTTTGCAAGAAGTTTTGGTCGGCCGGCCATCTTAAGTGCCGACCGGCCATCCATTGTTGGCCGATGGATTATTTTGTGGCTGGTGACCATCATACATGGCCGGTGACTATTCCTCACGGCTGGTTGTGCTCCATAACACTCAGAGAAGCAACCTTGGGACTTGTGCAGTCTTCAGAGAAGCAGAACAGTCAAAGCAGAGGCAACTTGTGCATGCCAGTGACTTTCCGAGCGGAGCCAAGCACGCATCGCATTGGACCCTCTTCCCGAGGCTGTTTATTGTTTAAATTAGATTAATTAATTTGCTTAATTAATTAGGTGGTCTGTAATATTTAATTAGCTTGTTAGTTAGTTAAATTGTATTATTCTTTCGGTCCCTCCGAGTGAGGGCTAACTTGTAATAAGTGTGGGTGCGTGTGTGCATGTCTTCCAATCCCCCACTTCTTTTTCCGTTTTACTTACCTGCTTTTGACGGTTAGTATTAGGGCATATGTAAATTAGCATACCTTATGCTATGCATGCGTGCATCCATACATTTGTCCTACATGCACCGGGCTCGGTACATCATACTAACTGCACTTGTATTTCAATTTCAAGTTGAATACCTGTTAGTTGCAGCATTTCACATGCCATCATTAGGATAACCGAGCCTATTGTAGTTGCATCTTGCATGTGTTGCATTAGCCATCTCAGCATGAACTAGGTTCATGCACATGATTACTAACTAGCTTCTGTTCTGGCTTGGAGTACTCGGTAAGCATTTATGCTTTAGCATACCGCATGCGTGTGAGTGTTGCCATAATAGCATGATTACCATGAGGCTAGTTGCTTATGTGATATAACTGCTTGAATGCCTGTGGATGGAGGTTGAATTAACTAAATTGGGATAACGCATTAAAACTGTGAGTTTCAAGCCCACTAGATAGTGGCAAAATCATCTTTTCCAAAGCCCACTTGAGGGTGGCGAAATCTACATTTTTAGCCTACTTGCGAGTAGCAAACCATTTTCAAAACAAGCATGAAATGTTTTGTTCCAATTTAGGCGATTTGGTCGATACTTGTTTGTTGTGCGCATAACATTGTAATTCTAGGCTAATAACCGGAGTAAGAACACATAACGTTTTCAAAAACGGATATCACGGTTAGTAAAGGCCGATCTTCGGATCGGGCGAGAGGGGGTGCTCATAGCTGACCTTCCCCAATCGTACCCAAGCTCCCGAGCCGAGGCAACTTTGGTGATGACGGACACGTGGCCTTTGGCACCGAGTCAGGGTTTCCTAAATTCCCCCATAAAAAATATTTAGGTGGCGACTCTATATCTGGCAAAGCAGTCTATGTTTGGCACTTCTTTTCTACAAATCTATTTTCCAAAACGATTTGCTGGATTTGGACTCTTTGGTTCAGATTATGAACCGTGACAATTTGAGAGTCCTGAACTGTAGCGAGCCCAAAATGAACAGAACGGGACTCATCCTCCCGGGGCGTTCGGGGACGTCTACACAGAGCTAAATAGACCGGAAGGCATTTTGAGTTAATGCATCGGCCTATCTAAGGCACCCTGAACGGACGCTTTGTCTGGGAGGGGGAAGACTTTCCATTCTGCGACTTCCCAGAACCATGGCTGAACGCGGAGAAGAAGCGCGTGCCTGGTTTCGAAATTTTCTTCGACTTACAATTACCTGATGATGTTGCCGAAATGCAGACAGACCCACCAGCTGAGGTTGAGCAGTGTAAGGAAGTGGATTCCGAGAGCACCAAGATTGAAATGCGGGTAGCACTGGCTTGTCTACTTTCAGATCCTCCGATCGTACATGAGTGCTTGGGGATGACCTCTCAGTGTCTATGATCGGGAATGAAACAGCTGCGAGCCCACCTTCAAACATTTTGGATGCGTCCATCGCACCCTTCTTCGTCTGGTAGTACGAGGAGGGATTTTTATTGAGCAGCACCGGGTTAGGTAGTGAGCCGGAATCTAATTCCACCAAGTCTGTAGAGTCGGAATCATGTTCCAGCTCGTCTAAGTCTGAGTCTGGTATTCCTGGGGGTGATAACTCGGATGCTGCTGTCCTGTCTAGGTCGTCTTTTTCTTTTTCCTTTGAGTCTATTGTAACAGAGGAATCAAGCGACTTGGAAGTGATTAATGAGAATGAAACGGCTGTGGCCTTTGAGTACTTTTTTGTACCTTTGATTTATTGTATTTATCAGGACTTTCAAAATTTCGATGAAAACTATGAGGAAGAAATTCCTCCGGTTTTGAAATATTTGCTAGAACAAGAGCAGGAGAGGTTTGTAAATCCCTTGGTTGATGAAATCACACAAATTAATGTTGGTACTGAGAAGGACCCGCGGCTGGTCCAGATCAGGTCCACGTTGTCTTCGGAGGAGCACGAGCGCTTAGTCGCTTTATTAAAAGATTTCAAAGATGTTTTCGCGTGGTCCTACGAAGACATGCCTGTAATCAATCCTGAGATTGCACAGCACCGGATCCCTCTTGACCTAGAGGCTCGACCCGTTAAGCAGAAACTCAGAAGGATCTGCTCGAACTGGGCCCTCAAGATTAAGGAAGAGGTCACCAAGCAAATCGACGCAAGGTTCCTGCTGTTATCTGAATACCTAACTTGGTTGGCCAACATAGTTCTAGTGCCAAAGGACGGCATAATTCGGGTATGTGTGGACTTCAGGGATTTGAACAACGCCAGTCCGAAGAACGACTTTCCTCTGTCGCATATCGATGAATTAGTGGACTTCACTGCCGGGCATGCTTTACTTTCATTCATGGATGGCTTTTCAGGCTACAATTAGATTTTGATGGCACCCAAAGACTGAGAGAAGACTGCTTTCACCACCCCGTGGGGGACCTATTGTTACAGGGTCATGCCATTTGGGCTGAAGAATGCTGGAGCTACATATCAACAGGCTGGGACAACGATATTGCATGACATGATCCACAAAGAGGTTGAGGTGTACATGGACGACATGATTGTCAAGTCCAAGGAAAGAGAGGGCCACTACACTGCCTTGCAAAAGTTCTTCCAAAGGATCAGAGAATTTCGGTTGCGGCTGAATCCTCAGAAGTGTACGTTTGGTGTTACAGTAGGAAAAATGCTAGGGTTCTTGATTACACAGAGAGGTATCGAAGTCGACCCTTCCAAAATCAAGGCCATCTTAGAAATGCCACCACCGAGGACTGAAAAGGAGATGCGAGGCTTTCTGGGGAAAGTGCAATTCATAAGACGGTTTATTTCTAAATTAACCTTGACTTGTGAACCACTCTTTGGTCTCCGGAAGAAAGGATGAAGTTCCAATGGGATGGTCGATGCCAAGCTGCTTTTGAACAGATTAAGCAATATTTACAGAACCCACATGTGTTGTCACCACCTGAGCTGGGGAAACTATTGATTTTGTACCTTTCAGTGACTAAAACTACAATGGGCTGCATGCTTGCACAGGAGTTTGAGGACAAAGTGGAGAGAGCTATCTACTACCTGAGCAAGAAGATGCTGGGTTATGAGACCTACTACACTCCGCTAGAGAAGGCTTGTCTGGCCTTGGTATGGGCTACCTGTGGCACTACCTGTTAGCTCACTCTGTAATACTGGTTTCGAGATTAGATCCCATCAAATATCTCTTCAAGAAACCAGCACTTACGGGTAGGCTAGCCCGTTGGTTGCTTTTGCTTTCCGAATTTGATCTGAAGTTTGTGACGCGCAAATCAGTGAAGGGGAGAGAGGTAGCGGAGTTCCTAGCCGATCACCCAGTGGAAGGGGATGAAGCAATTGAATATCTGTTCCCAAACGAGGCCATTTTGCATGTCAAAGAAGAGTTCTGGATGAAGTACTTTGACGGAGCGTCAAACCAATACGGGTATGGGATAGGGGTAACGCTGATAGCGCCCGATAATTCTCGCATACCTTTAACATTCAAACTCTGGTTCAAAGTATCGAACAATGAGGCAGAGTATGAGGCGTGTATTGCTGGGCTAGAAGCAGCTCTGGAACTAGGGGCAAAGCGGTTGGATGTCATCAGGGACTCGAACCTTGTTTTATCTTAAGCTAAAGGATATTGGAAAGTCAAAGAAGAAAAGATGAGAATCTACCACCAGACCTTGGACATGTTGATTCCTCGGTTTAAGAAACTAAATTTCGCTCATCTGTTAAGAAAGAAAACAGGCTCGCAGATTCATTAGCAACTCTATCTTCTATGATAGACATCCTTTTCGGAGCTCGGATGCATCTGATCATCATCGAACATAAATTTGCACTGGCCTATGAGCTGATTGCCGCCATAGATGAGGTACAAGATGAGAATCCCTAGTATTATGATGTCTGGAACTACTTGGAAAAAGAGGCGTATCCACCAAAGGGCAATTCGAAGAATGGCTGCTTAGTTCATCGTCTGTGGAGGAAAACTGTACAAGAGAGGTCATCACGGGATGCATAAGTTGTGTGTTGATGCCGAAGAATCAACGCGCCTGATGGAGGCCGTAGATGGAGGAGAGTGCGGAGCGCACATGAACGGGGTGATGCTAGCCCGGAAAATCCTTAGACAGGGTTACTGCTGGTCCACCATGGAGGAGGATTGTATTGGCTTTGTCCGATGATGCCACAAATGTCAGATCCATGCAAACCGCATGAACATTCCGTCGTCGAAGCTGTACAACCTGACTTCACCATGGCCATTTTCAGTCTAGGGGATTGATGTGATCGGGGCTGTCACTCCGAAGGGGTCCAACGGGCATGAGTTCATTCTGGTCGTGATAGACTACTTTGCAAAGTGGGTTGAGGCCCAATCTTATACGGTGTTGAAGGCATCGCACATTGCAAAGTTCATCAGGAACAACATCATTTGTTGCTACGGGGTCCCGAACGAGATCATTTTAGATAATGGTTTCCACTTCAAGAAGGAAGTGATCGACTTGTTGGAGAAGTACAACGTGGCTTTCCATAAGTCATCTACATATCAGCCGCAAACCAACGGACCAGTTGAGGCTGCCAACAAGAACATCAAGCACATTCTGCAGAAGATGGTGGAAACCTACCGGGACTGGCCAGATAAGCTGCCATTTGCTTTGTGGGGCTACCGGACTTCAATTCAAACTTCAACTGGGGCAACTCCGTATTCCTTGGTCTATGGGATGGAGGCCGTTCTGCCTATTAAAATTGAGGTCCTGTCATTACGAGTACTGGCTGAGTGTCAGATAGCCGAGGCAGATTGGCAGCAAAACAGGTTCGAAGAACTCATGCCCTTTGATGAAAGAAGGCTGAAAGCACCGTACCATGTTCAGGTTTATCAACGACGAATTGCTAGGGCTTTCAACAAGAAGGTTAAGTCCAGAAATTTGAAAGAAGGAGATTTGGTGCTCAAAGACAACCGAGCTCCCATCTACGACCCTAGGGGCAAGTTCAGACCTAATTGGACTGGTCCTTACATAATCAAGTCTATCTAGTCGGGTAGAGCTGTCGTTCTGATGGACCTAGATGGCCTAGGGTTCTCCCAACCGATCAACATGGACAAGTTGAAGAAATATTTTCCCTGAGTGGCTCGCTAGGCCGAAAACCCGAAAAGGCGACCTAGGCAAAAGTTAGAGCACAGAAAATTTAAAATAATAAAAACTGAGCTCGCAAGGTTGAAAACCCAGAAAGGGTGGCCTTGGCAAAACTTAGAGAATAAAAGGAGAGAGTTAATACACGAGTAAACCCGAGCCGAACTACGTAAGGCTTGATTCCCATCTTTGGGATACGTAGGCAACTTCATCCTGAAGTCCAGCCATAAACAATTCCCCGATCAACTTTGTCCATGTGATCATGTTTGGTCATCTTTGTGTATTCTGCATTCAGGAGCTCGATTATGATCTCCGGTACAGTGCTATTTAGACTAAGGGGAACTTTCCAGTTGCTGGAATCTGGTGTTGTACATCTCAGTAATAGATCTTAGGCGTGTCCATTTCTAATCCATATCGAAAATGGTTTTGAAAAGTTTTAATAAAAGTTGATTTTGCTCAAATTAATCTTTTTATAACTTAGACCATTTTTGGACCAAACGGAAAATTTTCAGTACCCACGACCTTCAATTACTTTGATTTCAATACAGAGTTCTCCTACTCTTGAATACAAACTGAAGTTGCTTTTCATTACATTCATAAAGAAAACTTGAAAGTTCTGGTTAAAGCAAATAAATTCGGGGCATAGTCAAGTGTTCCTGCGCCCCCTCCCAAAGCTTGTAGAAGCCTCTGATACCAAAATGGGCCCTACCTGTGCCTCTTCATTGAGCCAATCTATGCACTCATCAGAGAGAGTGCAGCTGAAAGTGGGAGTGGGGGCCAGAAGCTCTCTCGTCCTCCATGCTGCGGCATACCGAGCTAGCTGTGCGCGTTGGACTAGAAATGTAGCAGTGTACTATATCCCCACCTCCGGACAAGTCTGATCATGACTGATCTGGCGCCGGATTCGGAACGGAAAGTAAAAGACATAGTGTGTCAGGCCAATCAACTGAATCCCGGGCTGGCAAGTCATGCTGTAGCTCATAGCTGGTAAATTGAGCCAGGGGCAGCGCCAAACAATGTCGAGAGAAGACAAATTGCACATCCAGTTATACCACCATCCTTCATTCGGGGCATCAACTAGACGTCGCTGGAAGAAATAGCTGCGAGCTAAATATGTCGGGCATGAGTCCACCACTCTCAATTTGTCCATCAACCATACCTGGGGAGGGATAAAAAAAATTGGGGGGGGGGGAGATTAAAGAATAGAGAGGTGTACGTTGAGAGAAAACGTGAGAAAAGGGGTTTTGAGAGAAAAACCGAGCCTGATGGCCGCGTGATGTGAGCAACATATGTGAGATAGGGTGGGAAACATTACCTGTAGTGGTAGTGGACTCCCCGCGAATTTAGTCGTCTCCTGGTGATGAAAAGCGTGCAAGCCCATCAATGTCTCAGCTAGCGTCACGGCGATGCAGCTCTTACCCTTTTTTAAGCCCTCGGCAACTTCAATCAAACGAGTGCTAAACCCACCGGAGCCTGGGGCAAGTAAGAAACGAGACAGCATGCACAAGTAAAGCGTATGTCGCCGATAACCCTGCCAATGATGGTCGCCGCGATCACCGGCATCAGAAAACCGACGAACTAAGCTTGGAATGTCCAGCTCTCCATCGTGAATCAATGACCAAGCATTATGCAAAGTGAGGCTGCACATCCGTCCTAAGGCTTGGACGTGGCTGAACTGGAGTTGAGGCAAGATTTCTTCATCGCGCTTGGATTCCATTAAAGCTTGGAAATCCTCAAAAGTAAGACACATCTCTTGTCCACCAAAGCTAAAGACGTGTGTCACCGGATTCCAAAACCTTGTTGCAGCATGGAGGAAGGGAAAACGCAGCGGGGTGCAACTCAACGTGAATAGTGCATTTATGTCGAAGCCCCGAAAATTCATCTTTTTCGAGCCATCCAATTTGGCAATCCAATTTGTGAGATTTTGGACAAGAAATGCTTCTATTTGGTGCAAAACTGAGCTAAAATGAAGAAAATCCCGACGCTGGAACTCATATAGAAGATAAGGCAGTGAGTGGAGGAAAGATGTCGACGTTTCAGAGAGTTTGCCATCGATGGCCAGCACTTTCTTACTGATGGCCGGCAGTGGCTCATCAGTGGCCGACAGTGGCACACTGATGGCCGGCAGGCTTTCCCCTGTGGCCAACAGCCTCTCCCTCATGCTCACTGACCTTCTTGGTGAAAGTCCAGTTGTTTGCTGCAGTGGAGTCCTGTTATTCCTGTCTTTTAAGGTCTTTTGGTGAAAGTCCAGTTGTTTGCTGCAGTGGAGTCCTGTTATTCCTGTCTTTTAAGGTCTTGTTTTTGTCCTGTTGGACTTTGTTATGTCTCATTTAAGAAGTAGTAGTTTTCATTTTTGTATCGAGTTGTAATCACCTTCCTTTCATTTATCGAGTTGTTGTAACTTGCTTTATCGAGTTGTAAACTTGTTAAGGCTTTGTTTTGCTTATCGAGTTATTTTGTTGTTAGTCGGTTCACTACCTAATTAATGCAATTCGAGTGTTTGGCTTTCAAAACAAAGTTCAATCTCATTTACATTGTTATGCGATGCATAGAGTGTACAAATGCAACACTTTTTCAACAAACCAGTTGTTTCATTCCATCATATTTTCTTTTGCAAAAGTACATAGTTTTGAAAAAAAAAAAAAACAAAAACAAAACCTGCCTAACGCAGTACAATGTGCAAAACTACCAGTACAAAGAAAAATAAAGCAAAAAAGAAAAAGCAGCAAAATGTATAGATCGGCGCCGGTGGCCTCAAGTGCGGGAATCCGTCCTGGTCCTCTTCCTGGATGAAGGTCCAGGATCTCCACCATCAGAGTCTGAATCTGAGCCATCCCCAGCCTTATCTCCATCCCGAGACGACTCTGACTGCGGACTCACTGCCTCATCGTCAGACTCATCACCATCTGGGGCAGGCCCCCGTGAACTACTCCCAGCATGAGCATGCTTAACTCTGCTACGGCTGTGCGCTGGAGTCCCTCGTCCCACTCCCTCTGTTGCTCGAGGAGGTACTGAAGGACCTGCCCCTGCTCTTGCTAAGGCATTTGATGGGCCTGGCATCAGGAAAGGAATCTGAAAAAGGGTAATTCACCAAAATGTATCAGATGCGAAGAACAATATGCTGTGAACAGTGAATGATTTGCAGTGTATGTGTACCGTGAGCGGTGTATCGGAGCAATGTATCAGATCAGTGTAGTGTGGAACTGTGCAAACGATGACGTGTCAAGAAAAGACTTTGTGGCATGAAGTGTAGTTTGAAAGAACTTATCGGAATATTGTAAATACTGAGCAGGTCCATGCTCGTCTGCAGCATCCCCATCACCAAGGCCGTCAGTGCCAGAGACTGACTAGTGTACTCAATGGAAACCTACAAAGTGTTGAGATAATTAGTAATCTGTGGGATATCAATTGAAATGAAATGAACATGCCAAATGAAAAGTATGGCATATACCGAGGTCGAGCCTCGAACTCGGACGAGCTCGTGACTAGCTGGAGGAGGAGAGATGGGGATCTGATAAGTCTCTCAAGCCCGCCCTCGGCATGTCATAGTAGTAGGCTGTGCTAGCAATATAGTCCCCTGTCTCCCCTTAGGACCTCTCCCTCTACGAGATCTGGTCGCTCCGCCTCTCCCTCTTATAGCTGGAGCCCTCGCTCCCTCTCCTCCTCCGACACCAGACAAAGGTGGCATCAGATGCATCTGAATGAAGGTCGCGTAGTCGGCCTCTGCGCGGAAGTAATCTGTCTCTAATCCTACCATGAACTGGATCACCTGGTCGGCGGACAGCCAGTGTGTCTCCCTCATCGATGGTGGAGGTGCCGTCGGTACAAATGGAGCAGGCAATCCTAAGGTCTGGCATACGAAGCGCTCACTCAAAAACTAGGCGCGACAAATCGGGCCCTCGAAGAGGATATGGTAGCGAGAGATAGTCTGGGCAGTGTGGTACTAATCTCGTAGTCCTAACGTAATTACATTCCATGGCTGCCACGTGATCTAAGAAAAGAGAACGAACAAGACGATCAGTTGTCAAATAAATAATGTGGGTGCATTGGGTTAATTGAAATAATCTCATTATAGAATTACCTCGCGCGCCGTGACCGAGTCGAAATACTATCGGAAGAACATAAAGCTCTCTCGAGTCCTACAACGGAGTTGGCCAGAAAATGGGACAGTCGCTGGGGTCTCCACCACAGGCTCTGGAGCAAGTGTCGGGAAGTATGCGTACACCCACAGCTGCGAGAAAGATGTGATCAGTACAGTGTATGAACAGAGTATAGAATATGCAGAAAATAGAATGCAGTACAATGCATAAGGAGTACAGGTCTAAAGCAGATATTAGATTTTGTGTGTGCAATTTATGGTATGTAGTGTGCAGTACGTATGGTGTACAGAAAATGCAAAGCAGAAAGCATACAGCACAAGGGCAGATACAGAGAATGCAGAAAGTACAAGTGTTGAACAAAATGAAAGTGGAAAATACTAAGCAAAATAATGAAAACGGGGAAACAAAGTTGTGTACCTCCCAAGCTCGCCAGTAGCTGCCGATCAATGTCCCACACATCTGAGAGGTCGAGCTCATATATCCATAGAGAGTGGTAAGGTCGGCTACGCCCCAGTCATAAAAATGAACCCACTGGAGCACCACCAAAGCGCCCAGGAAGTATAAACCCACGGTATTCCACCTGTATGAAAACAAGGTGGTACTGAAAAGGAACAGGAGGAAGACCCTAGCGTACTGCTCCACCTCCTCATCAGTCTCGAGATCCTCCCCTCTATAATGCTCCTCGAACCAAGTATATCTAACCATGCCCGCTCGAAGTGTCGATGGACGCGCTCCAAGTAGTGTATCCCATGCAGCCACCCACTCTCCCATGTCGGGATCAAGAGGAATCGGATCACCTCCTAAGCCCAGGCCAGAGATCATGGCGAAGTTGAAAGGAGTCATCGTCATCTCTCCCATGGTGGAGAAGTGGAAGAGTTGGTGGTGTCCCACCATCTCTCCACAAGAGCCCCTAGGAAAGGGCGACTCGCTATAACCCGTGTCAAGCTGGAGCAGAATAAACCGAAGCCGGTCCTGCCGATGATTTGGCGGACCGTCGTGGGAAGCACATCATACCAATCCCGAGCTGTCATCGCACCATAACCCCTGAAGGAGCGGGATCCGTCCTGTGGCAGTGTATATGATGGAATCAGACCAGTGATGTATTGAAAATACGGTTGCATTCAGAGCAGTGATGTATTGAAGATACAATTGAATTCAGAGTATGTGATGCTAGAGGTACAGTCGTATACAGTATATACGGGGCAGGGATGTGTGAAGCATAGTTAAATGTAGTCAGATCAAAGCATGTGATGCAGTCAGATCAAAACAGTGCAAGAAGTGCAAATAGTTGAAAGTAATGCTGCAGAAAAGTAGAGTTGATACTTGCACGGCAATGGCCGACAAATGAGACCTCGGCTCTCTCAACAAGAGGTCATCTGGTGCGTCCTCATCGAAATCAGTGAAAGTGTGGATGCCTCCCGCCACTGGTATAATGTGAGTCTCTGGGTGATACCTCGCGGGGTCAAAAGGGCGTATACTAGGCGGTAAAGGCTGAGGCTCAACCCCCGGCTCAGCCGCAAAGTCCGCGGCAAGCTCCACTGGAGGGAGCGCGGGGAACGCCCCATCATGCGGAATGTCATCGGCCATCTGAAATAGATGCAAAAATGAGCAAAATGGTGAAGTTTTGAACAATCCAAACCCTAGGAGAGAGAAAGATTCAAATAAAGTTGAAAATCTGTAAAAGCTAACTAACCTCGAGAGAAATTTGGGGGAACTGATCCTTGAATGGTGGAAATGACAAAAGACACCTCAGATTCAAATTCTGATCGGTTCAAATCGAAGAGAACAAAGAGGTTTTAATAATTCAAGGTTGTTTAGGGTGTTGGGAAACGAGTAAAACTCGTGAATCTAGAGAGAAGGCACACCTGGAGGGCAAGGGAAATGTTTTCTATGCAAGAATTTGTGAGCAAATGAGGTAATTTTGGGTGTATATGAAGAGCCACAGGTCAAAAGACCAAAATGGCCAAATCTGCCAGCTGTGGCCGGCACCCCTTTTTTTGATGGCCGGCAGTTGCCATTGATGGCCGGCAGGGGGCCGGCGGCTTTCCCTGATGGCCGGCAATCCTCCACCAACTTCCTCTGCCTATTTTACCTTGCTATGTGTCCTTTGGTTCCAACAATTTTGAGGAGTGTTCAAAATTTGATTCAAAATGCCCCCGTGGAAGCCCGGAATCATGTTTCCAATGTATGGTGGTCATCGCCCATCAACGCGCACAAGGTGTATCCTTTAAACGCATCACAACTCTTTCGGGAGGTAAATCGGAAGTTGCCTTCAAGATGTCTTTATCAAGCATGCTTTCATTTTTGCCTAGCGTTTGCTTGTCGCATCAATCATCCATTCTATATACTTGCATTGTTTTGCACCTCTTTAACCTACGCTGTCACGCACGTTACTTGCATTGTTTTGTACCTCTTTAACCTGCGCTGTCACGCACGTTACTTGCATTGTTTTGCACCCCTTTAACCTGCGCTTTCACGCACATTACTTGCATTGTTTTGCACCCCTTTAACCCGCGATGTCACGCACGTTACTTGCATTGTTTTGCATTTCTTTAACCTGTGCTGTCACGCACGTTACTTGCATTGTTTTGCACCCCTTTAACCTGCGCTGTCACGCACGTTACTTGCATTGTTTTGCACCCCTTTAACCTGCGCTATCACGCACGTTACTTGCATTGTTTTGCACCCCTTTAACCTACGTTGTCACGCATGTTACTTGCATTGTCTTGCACCCCTTTAACCTGCACTGTCACGCATGTTACTTGCATTGTTTTGCACCCCTTTAACCTGCGCTGTCGCGCACGTTACTTGCATTTTTTTGCACCCCTTTAACTTGCGCTGTCACGAACTATACTTGCATTGTTTTGCACCTCTTTAACCTGCGATGTCACGCACGTTACTTGCATTGTTCTACACCTCTTTAACCTGCGTTGTCATGCACGTTACTTGCATTGTATTGCACATCTATCTTGCGTTGTCACGCACGGTACTTGCATTGTTTTGCACCTCTTTAACTTGCGCTGTCACGCACGTTACTTGCATTGTTTTGCATATTTCTCTTGCATTGTTATGCACACGCTACTTGCAATGTTATGCACCCCCGTTACTTGCGTTGTCACGCACGTTCTACTCAGATTGTTATCCGCCTTTTCACTCGCATTGTCATGCACCCCTCCACTTGCGTTGTCACGCACTTTTCACTTGCATTGATATGCATGTTTCTAACAATATTATACATGCTGAGTTTCTTTCTTTTGCAGGCACGATAGTGTATGTATGGTTCATTTGAAGCTAGCTCAACCAGACGAACCGGACGGTATTGTATGTACTCCGCATGAGACGTAGCGAGAATTGTATAATTCTCTTACATCCTTTCTGCATGTAATATAGTTTGATTTGTATTCGCTTTCTTAAAATTGTTGTATTTATTTTGCATAAATGCTTCATTACAGCTTTTTTTGCATAATCATAAGTTATGCTCTTACATCGTGCATGACCTTTGCCTTTTGCCCCAACATGCGGGCGCATCTCTATTTGGTTATATTGAATGTTTGCCTGAGTCTTCGGCCTTATCAAAAGTGGGTCGTCTCTGGGCTTTGACATTCACTGCCGTCACTTTGTGACTATCGAGTTCAGTCAAAGAGGGGCAACTGTAGACACCCCATTTTTGGCCGTTCTCAAGACTTGGATATGCTTGCAGGTACATCCAGTGACAAGTTCGATTGCTCGTTGAGTATTCGAGTTCGCGGCAGATCGTCACAGGTTTGAGCTTTCCAAACCCTGTATTCTTTCTGTCTCATTTTAGACCATGTGTTGGCCCTTTCTGCATGCTTCTTGTGAGGCACTGCTGACCACCTTTTGGCCCTGCCGGCCATGGTTTTGTCCCTGCCTGCCATTGATGAAGCCTGACGGCCATCAATGAAGCATTGCCGGCCACCACAGATGGCCGACAGAACACCTTGTCTCAGCAGATTTCACTGCAAATCTTTTAAGCCAGTTGGTTTTCACTCATCCCTCCTTTATACACGTGTATGGTGGGATGAAGCCCTTTTCAAGCTTGTTTAACAAGCTTTGCTTTGCATGTCTCTATATAAGGAGAGGCTCCTCCTCCTCAGTAGAGGTTCAGCATTTTTTGGAGAAGGCATATTTCTCTCTCTATAAATTTCTCATTCTCTCTCTATATTGTGTTTGTTTTGTGCCTTAAAAGTGCATTCTCCTCTCACTTTTGCACTACAACACATAGTGATGCACTACCATCTTTGAGCTGAGGTTCTTGGGAGTGTTGTTTGAGCTTTGAAAGTTGGTTTTTGGCCTTAGAGATTGTTGGTTTCGAAGTTGTGCTTCAAGGGTGAGTGTTTTCCCCATTTAAGCTTTTGTTTGTATACCACTTTGGCCATCCTTGCATATTGTTTTAGGCCTTTCTTTCAACTAAAAAAAGTTATGTTTTTAAGTGCTTTTGATGATTGCTTAAGGCCTCTATGGTGTTAAGGGTGTTCTACCCTCTTGTGTACCTTGTTTGGCCTTGTTTTGTGCCATGTCTTAAGGCCTTTGAGTTAGTCTTTGTTTGGCCTTTTAGCCACTGAAATCTAGTGGATTTTCAGTGGTAGGCATATGGTTTTGAGGCCTCAAATCAGAGGGGGTGATCCCCTCTCTTTTTGTTTTGTTTGCTTGAGTTATTGGCCGATCAAATGAGCATGTATCGCTATACTCTTGAGGCATGTTAGGCGCTTGTTTTTGTTAGTTTTTAGGTCTGCCATAACTCTGTTTTGGGCTGGTTTGGTTGTCTCTTGAGTGGCTCATGTACTTGTAGTGCAAATCTTGCTTATTAGCCTTGTATGCATGATGTTTTGGCTCATTATTCTAGCATAGTTTAGCTATGTTCCTGCAAGTTTTCACTCATGTTTTAACATGTTTTAGCTCTATTTTGAGGCTTCTTGGTCGAATGATGCTTGTCATGCATGCTTGTAGTGTAAAAGCTTTGACTAGCCTTGAGTTTTGAGGAGTCTTGCATGCTTAACTTGATGTATTTGCATGTTTTGGCATCATTTAGAATGATATTTCAGTGCATATAGGGTTGTTGCACTTCCATGTTTTCCACTCTTTAAGTGCTCTTGAGAATTGTACCTTTATGCCCTATTTGTGAGCCATTGTATGAGCCTCATTTTCTTGCCTTTAAAGCCATCATCTCAGTCCATTTTTGCTACTGTTTTGGCCTGTATAAGGACTGTTTGGGGTTGGTTTGGCCATTTGAGCATTGCCTTGCATGACTTTAGTGTAATACACTTCACTCGCTTTGATGCTTTAGGCCTTTCAACATGCATTACATGGTTTGTTTGCATGATTCCAAGTCATTTTGCATGACATTTCAGTGCTGGAACATATGCCATCATACTCTATATTTCACTCTTTCAATACCTTTGGAGAGTTGGGTTTTGTGCCTTAAGCTTGGGCTAATATGCATGCATGTTTGTATAGTTCTTTGAGCTTTTATCTTAACATGTTTTGCCACTGTTTTGGGCATGGTGTAACTCTGTCTTGGGGTGGTTTGAATGTTTGAGCATTGTGATGTATGCTTATAGTGTTATCCTCTTCACTAGCATTGACATTCTTGGCCCCTTAGCATGTTGTGCATGATTGCTTGCATGTTAGGATAGTGCATTCCATGCCATGATTAGCATGTTGTTTGCATGTTTTGCATTGCGTTCAATCGGACGTCGTATTGAACACGAGGAAGATTGGTTCATTTCATACTTGAAGTGATGAAATGAGCCAATCTCCCTTGGTCTCCATTTCCTTTGATTCCTCATGATAAGGTGTCTTATTTGTCATGCATTTATTGAAATTTGCACAAGTTCGATCTTTGGCCATCATGCATCGAGATGCGTGATTGATGGTCTTGGATCCGATTATGCCTCCCCCTTGATGTTTTAGGTGATATGGGGTGGCATAGTGCATACATACCCTTGGGAGACCCTCTATTTTCTCTATTTTGTGCTCTGCTACAGCTTGGTGTCACAGCACACCAGTGGCCGGCACCCCTCTTATTGTTGGCCGGCAGTGCATTGTTGATGGCCGGCAGTGTGCATCTCTGGCTGGCAGAAGGGTCGGCAGCAACTCCTCATGGCCGGTAGGCCACTGGTGCACTCCTCAGCATGTTTTTGGTAAGATCCAGTAGCTAGTTCTCAAGTACACCCTGCAGACAGAGCCTCTAAAGTGCATCCAGAGAGCTTTTCGGGACGAGAACCGAGCATGCATCTTCAACGTCTTCAAGGCAGAGCTGAGGCAGCCTAGTTTACATATTTTAATGGTTAGCGTGAATTTGTAATTTAATTAATTCATTTGTTAATTAGTTAAAGTTTTGTAATAACTAGTTGTAACTAGTCATTCAATTTGTGTTGTGTAATAATTAGTCTAATTAGATTATTAGATTAGTTGAGTAGTTTAGCTTAGCATACCTTAGCTTTCATTCGGACCCTCCATCGGGAGGGAGAATTTTGTAATAAGTGTGCGTGCGTGTTTGAATGTCTTCCAACCCCACGTCTTTCTCCCTTTTACTTAACCGCTTACGATGGTTAGTTCTAGGTCATGTTTCAATTAGCATTCTTATGCTCGCATGTTTGCATCCATTCATATGTATTGCATGCACCGGGCTCAGCGCATCATACTACCTGAATTGTATTTCAACTCCTACTTGAATACATGGTTATCAAAGTTGCATCTCATATGCCATATTAGAATAGCCGAGCGTATTTTCTAGTTGCATTTTGTATGTGTTGCATTAGCCATCTTAACATAAACTAGGATCATGCATTGATTACTAACTAGCTATTGTTTTGGCTCGGGGTACTAGGTAAGCTTTTATGCTTTAGCATCCCTGCATGTGTGTTATTGATTGCCATGTTAGCATGCTTGCCATGAGGCTAACTACTTAAGTGATTAACTGCCTGAATGCCTGTGGGTGAAGGTTGGATTACTTGTATTGGAACAATTCATTGAATGCGAGTTTTAAATCCCACTTGAGAGTGGCAAAATCAGGTTTTCTAAGCCCACTCGAGGGTGGCAAATCCACGTCTTACCCTACTTGCGAGTAGCACCTTCAAACCATTTTCAAACAAACAAACATGAAATGTTTTGTTCCAACATAGGCGATCTAGTCCATGCTTTTGTGTTGTGCGCATCACATAGTAACTATAGGCTACTAACCGGAATAAGAACGCATGTATTTTCAAAAACAAGATATCATGTTAGTAAAGGCCGATCTTTGATCGGGCGAGCGGGGGTGCGCATTGCATGACCTTCCTCTCTCGTACCCAAGTTCCTGAGCCGAGGCAACTTTGGTGATGACGGACACGTGGCCTTAGGCACGAGTCAGGGTTTCCTAAATTTTCCAAAACAAAAACATTTAGGTAGTGACTCTGTATCTAGCAAAGCAGTCCATGTTTGGCACTTCTTTATAAAATCAGTTTTCCAAAATGATTTGTTGGATTTGGACTCTTTAGTGATTTATCGGTCTTGCATTGCACTTTGCGAGATTGGATTCAGAATCGTGACATTGAGTCCGAACTGTAGTAGCTAATGAACGAAACAGATTTTCGAGACATTTACGCGCGGAGCCGGGACGTTCGGGCGCATCTACACACCCTTCCTCGTCTGGCAATACGAGGAGGGCTTTTTATTGAGCAGTTCTGGGTTAGGTAGTGAGCCAGAATCTGATTCCACTGAGTGTGTGGAGTCAGAAATAGATTCCAGCTCTTCTGAGTCTGAGTCCGGTATTCCTGGGGATGATAACCCGGATACCACTGTCCTGTCCATGTCGTCCTTTTCTTTTTCCTTTGAGTTTGTTGTAACAGAGGAATCAGGCGGACTGAATGTTATTAATGAGAATGGTACGGCTGTGGCTTCCCAATACTTTTTTGTGCCTTTAATTTATTGCGTTAATCAAGACTTTCAAAATTTTGATGAAAACGACGAGGAAGAAATTCCTCCGATCTTGAAATATTTGCTTGATCAAGAGCATGAGAGGCTTGTAAAACCTTTGGTTAATGAAATCACCTTAATTAACGTTGGTACTGAGAAGGACCCGCGGCTGGTCCAGATCGGGTCCACATTGTCTTCGAAGGAGCGCGAGCGCTTAGTCACTTTATTAAACGATTTCAAAGATGTTTTCACGTGGTCCTACGAAGACATGCCTGGAATCGATCCTAAGATTGTACAGCACCGGATCCCTCTTGACCCAGAGGCCCGACCTGTTAAGCAGAAGCTCCGAAGGATCCACCCGGACTGGGCTCTGAAAATCAAAGAAGAGGTCCCCATGTAGATCGATGCAGGGTTCTTGCTAGTATCTGAGTATCCAACTTAGTTGGCCAATATAGTTCCGGTGCCGAAGAAGGATGGCAGAATTCAGGTATGTGTGGACTTCAGGGATTTGAACAAAGCCAGTCTGAAGGACGACTTTCCTTTGCCGCATATCGACGAATTAGTGGACTTCACTGTTGAGCATGCACTGCTCTCATTCATGGATGGGTTTTTAAGTCACAATCAGATTTTGATGGCTCCCAAAGAAAGGGAGAAGACTGCTTTCACTACCTGTAGATGCGCCCGAACGTCCCGGGAAATCCCGTTCTTTTCATTTGGGCTTACTACTACAGTTCGGACTCAAATGTCACGGTTCTGAATCTGATCTCGCAAAGTGCAATGCTAGACCGATAAATCACCAAAGAGTCCAAATCCGGCAAATCGTTTTGGAAAACTAATTTTTATAAAGAAGTGCCAAACATGAACTGCTTTGTTAGATACAGAGTCGCCACCTAAATATTTTGTTTTGGGGGAAATTTAGGAAACCCTGACTCATTCCTAAGGCCACATGTCTGTCATCACCAAAGTTGCCTCGGCTCAGGAACTTGGGTACGAGAGGGTAAGGTCATGCAATGAGCACCCCCGCTCGCCCGATCAAAGGATCGGCCTGTACTAAACATGATATCTTGTTTTTGAAAACACATCTGTTCTTATTCCGGTTAATTAGCTAATCTTACTACATGATGCGCACAGCATACAATTATAGACTAGATCGCCTAAATTGAAACAAAGCATCGCATATCCATTTGTTTGAAGATGGTTTGAAGTTTGCTACTCGCAAGTAGGCTAAATCGAGGATTTCAATGAATTGTTCCAATTCAAGCAATCCAACCTTCATCCACAGGCATTCAGGCAGTTAATCAAATAAGCAATTAGCCTCATAGCAAGCATGCTTTCATGACAGCATTAACACACATGCAATATGCTAAAGCGTAAACACTCACAGTGTACTCCGAGTCAAAATAAGAACTAGTTAGAAATCATGCATGATCCTAGTTCATGTTAAAATGGCTAATGCAACACATGCAAAAATGCATCTAAAGTAGGCTCGGCTATTCTAGAATGTCATGAGAAATGCAACTTGATAATCATGTATTCAACTTGGTATTGAAATACAATGTAGTTTGTATGATGCGCCGAGCCGGGTGCATGCGAGACAGATGAATGGATGCACGCATGCAAGCATAAGGTATGCTAAACAAAGTATGCCCTAAAACTAACCATCATAAGCGGTAAGTAAAAGGGAGAAAGACATGGGGTTGGAAGACATGCACACACGCACGCACACTTATTATGAAATTTGCCCTCTCGACGGAGGGTCCGAAAGAATAATACAAATCATCTAATAAACTAACTAATAAGCTAATTAATTAATTACAAAACCAAATCGAAATAAATAACTATTCTAAGTTATTAAAACACTGAAATGGCCTTGAGACGAGGGATGAATGCATGCTCGGACGGCTTCGCTCGGAAATCCATCACCATGCTTCATGTTGCCTCTGTTTGCACTACTCTATACCTCTAAAAATTGTGCCAATTTCTGTGACACTTCTAAACCATCTTGTGTACACTGTGGGAGGTCATCGACCAAAATATAAGGCCATCGGCTAAGGCAAACTGGTCATCGACCAAAAATGAGGCTCTCGGCCAAATGTTTGTTGCCGATTGGCACTGAACATGGTCGATCGACCATTTCTTCCTGCAAAAAGTTCCTGTTGCTGCAGCAGAGGACAAACAGAGCATGGGAATACATTTGCAAGACAATGTATGCACAACCACCCGCCCTATCATGTCATCAGCTCAAGGGAGTATGGTTCTCAACCCTCAGACCATCAATCACGCATTTCAATGCATGATGGCCAAAGGTACCAAGTGTGCAATTTATATCAAATGAAATGCACACAACACATAAAGGGCCCCAACCTCTATTATGCTTGATCAAGAGGCAAGGGATGCATGTATAATGTTATGCAACCTAGGCATGCAAGCAAGCTAATGCAACATGAACATGCAAGCAAGCAATGTGCAATAGGCATACAACCTAAACAAGTAAACATGCAAGGCATGTAACAACAATGCAAAATGGAACAAGCATGCAACAACATGGTAAGATGGACTTAAATCAAAATAGGCAACTCTCAGACATGCCCAAATCAGTGGCCAAACATGATGAATTGAATCATGAAAGCAAGTCAAAGCATGCACATGTAAATGGTCCAACACCTAGGCATAAGAGGGGGGGCTTTCAAGAACACTTAAAAGGGGACAAAGTATGCAAGTATGACAATACTACAAGCTCTAAAATGATGCTAGGAATGATGCCAAATCACACAAACAAACCAAGAAAGGCATGCAAGAAGGCCTAAAACTTAAGAATTGCCAAGGAGCTTAAATCATGGCCATGCAAAGCAAGCCCCAAAGGACCAAGGGGACCTAAAACAGTCCTAAGGCAGGTCCAAACAAGACCAAAAACATGCTCGAAACTAGCCAAGACAAGCTAGAACACAATGCCAAAAACATGAGGCATGCAAGGCTACAAAAGGGGTGTTACACTACACCTATCAAAACCAAACATGGCATGACTTACACCAACAAAATCAGAGTTATGGCATGTCAAAGTAAGCCCAAAAACCCACTTAGATGGCATCCCAAAGACCTAAGCATGATAGCATACACAGTGACACATTCATGAGGCATAAAACACAAACTCTTTAAAGCATTAAAGGAGTGATAAGTGCAAGCATGTAAGCATGAAACATGAACTGAAATAACATAAAAAGTGATGACAAATCGCTGAAATGGCCCAAGTAAAGCATGCTAGTGACTTGGACACTCAAAGCTAACAAGCTAGATTGCATGGTAGCTATACAAAGCATGGCGTATATGGTCAAGACAACTCAAATTAGAGCTTAAGCATGTTACAACAAGGCTAAAAGCTTCATGGAGTCGAGCCAAAATCATGCTAGAATGACATGTTACAACATGATGCATATTAAGGCAACTGAGGAGATTGGAAGACAAGTATATGGGGCATGTAAGAGCTAACTAAACCAACTCAAAACAAAGGTATAGAATGACAAAATAACACCAAATACTTGTTGAAATGGAGCTAAAACAAGCCAAGCAAACATGCTACCAATATAAGCCATTTATACAAGCATTCAAGACAACAAGGAGAGGGGATGACCCTCTCCTATTTAAGACCTCAAAACCACCTTTCCACCACTAAAAATCCTTTGGATTTCAGTGGTAGAAAGGTCATGCAAAGCTAAGAACAAGGGCCAAAAGGGATGGCCTAAAATAAGGCCAAACAAGGCCTAAGAGAGGGTAAACAACCCCAAACTGAAAAGAGACCTAACCAAAGATCTAAAGCATCAAAAAACAAAACTTTTATTAGTTAAGAGTTAAGCTTAAAACAATAAGCAAGATAGGCTAAAAGCATAAGCAAGAATGGGGTATTAAAAGCAAGAATGCTCACCCTTGAAGAACACTTTCAAGAACAAGGCTCCATCAACTTTTTCAAGCCTAAACCACCCCAAAAATTCTGAAATCAACTCCCTAGTGCCTCAGCAACAAGAGGATGGTGTTCTAGTGTGTGTTTGTGTACAATAGTAAGACAATACTACACTTTAGAGGACAAATACACACACAAATGTAAAGAGAGAGAGAGAGATATAGAGATAGATAGATACAACTCTTCTAACCCTAATTTTCAGAACCTCTGAGAAGGGAGGAGGGCCTCCCCTCTTATAGAAATCCAATTTGCAAAGCTTCTTGGAGAAGCTAAGCAAGGGGCAAATCCCTCCATACACGTGTATGGAGGGGGTGAATTGTGGATGCCAGCTGTGCTAGCTGGCATAAAATATTTGCATAAAGCAGATGAACAAGGTTCAGCCAAAAAATATGGCCGATCGACCAACACAAGGGCCGATCGACTAAAAAGAGTGCCGATCGGCCAACATTTTTGGTCGATGACAAGAAAACAAGGCCGATGGCTTCATGCCTTGGCCGATGGGTTGAGGGGATGGAAAACAAGCCACCCTCTTCCTTCAGAAGAAAAAACACAAGTGCTTGGTCCACAACCAAGCACAAAACAGTCAAGTTGAGAGATCTTGAGGCAAGGCGCACGATCGAGACCTCCGAGAACTCAAAACGAACACGAACATAGATGATCATCGAGTGTTCAAACGATGACATCCACGTCTTGAGGACGGTCAAAAATGGGGTGTCTACACTACCCCGTGGGAAACCTATTGCTATAGGGTGATGTCGTTTGGGTTGAAGAATGCTGGGGCTATGTATCACCGGGCTGCGACCACGATTTTGCATGATATGATCCATAAAGAGGTTGAGGTGTACGTGGACGATATGATTGTCAAGTCCAAGGAAAGAGAGGGCCACTACACCGCCTTGCAGAAATTCTTCCAACGGATCAGAGAGTATCGGTTGCGGCTGAATCCTCAGAAATGTACTTTCGGTGTTACAGTAGGGAAAATGTTGGGGTTCTTGATCACACAAAGGGGTATCAAGGTCGATCCTTCCAAAATCAAGGCCATTTTAGAAATGCCACCACCGAGAACTGAAAAGGAGGTGGGAGGCTTTCTAGGCAAAGTGCAATTCATAAGACGATTTATTGCAAAATTAACCTTGACTTTTGAACCACTGTTTGGTCTCCTGAAGGAAGGAAAGAAGTTCCAATGGGACGACCGATGCCAAGTTGCTTTCGAGCAGATCAAGCAATATCTATAAAACCCAACTTTGTTGTCACCGCCTGAGCTGGGAAAACCGTTGATTCTGTACCTATCAATGACTGAAACGACAATGGGTTGCATGCTTGCACATGAGTCTGAGGACAAAGTAGAGAAGGCTATCTACTACCTGAGCAAGAAAATGCTGGATTACGAGACCCGCTACACTCCACTGGAAAAGGCTTGTTTGGCCTTGGTATGGGCTACCAGGAAGTTTAAGCACTACCTGTTAGCTCACTCTGTAATACTGGTTTCGAGATTAGATCCCATCAAATATCTCTTCGAGAAACCGGCACTTATAGGTAGGCTAGCTCATTGGTTACTTCTGCTTTCTGAATTTGATCTGAAGTACATGACGCGCAAGTCAGTGAAAGGAAGAATGGTAGCGGAGTTCCTAGCCGACCACCCAGTTGAAAGGGATAAAGCAGTGGAATATTTGTTCCCAGACGAGGCCATTCCGCATGTCGAAGAAGAGACTTGGATGATGTACTTTGACGAATCGTCAAACCAATACGGGTACGGGATACGGGTGTTACTGATAGCACCCGACAATTCCCATATACCTCTAGCATTCAAACTCCGATTCAAAGTGTCGAACAATGAGGCAGAATATGAGGCATATATTGCTGGATTGGAAGCCACCCTAGAACTAAGGGCAAAACAGTTGGATGTCATCGGGGATTCGAACCTTGTTGTATCTCAAACTAAAGGAGATTGGAAAGTTAAAGAAGAAAAGATGAGAATTTATCACCAGACCTTGGACGTTCTGATTCCTCGGTTTGAGAAACTGAACTTCACTCATCTGTTAAGAGAGAACAATAGGTTCGCCGATTCATTAGCAAGTCTATCTTCTATGATAGACATCCCTTTCGGAGTCCGGATGCGTCCGATCATCATTGAACAGAAATTCATGCCGGCTACGAGTTGATTGCTGCCATAGATGAGGTACAAGATCAGAACCCCTAGTATTACGACATCTGGAACTTCTTGGAAAAGGAAGCTTATCCACCAGGGGCAAATGCCAACGATAAGAGGGCAATTCGAAGAATGGCTGCTCAGTTCATCGTCTGCGGGGGTAAACTGTACAAGAGGGGTCATCTCGGGATGCATAAGCTATGCGTTGATGCTGAAGAATCCAAGCACCTGATGGAGGCCGTCCATGGAGGAGAGTGCGGAGCGCACATGAGCGGGGTGATGCTAGCCCGAAAGATAATTAGATAGGGTTATTACTGGTCAACCAAAAAGGAGGGTTGTAATGGCTTTGTCCGGCGATGCCACAAATGTCAGATCCATGCAAACCGCATGAACATTTTGCCATCGAAGTTGTACAATATGACTTCGCCATGGCCTTTTTCAGTCTGGGGGATTGATATAATTTGGGCTGTCACTCCGAAGGGGTCCAACGGGCATGAGTATATTCTGGTAGTGATAGACTACTTCACGAAGTGGGTTGAGGACCAATCTTACGCGGTGTTGAAGGCATCGCATGTCGCTAAGCTCATCTGGAACAACATTATTTGTCGCTACGGGGTCTCGAATGAGATTATTTCGGATAATGGTTCCCACTTCAAGAAGAAGGTGATCGACTTATTGGAGAAATACAACGTGGCTTTTCATAAGTCATCTACATATCGGCCACAAACCAACGGAGCTGTTGAGGCTGCCAACAAGAATATCAAACACATTCTGCAGAAGATGGCGAAAACCTACAGGGACTGCCTAGATAAGCTGCCATTTGCTCTTTGGGGCTACCGGACTTCAATTCGAACTTCTACTGGGGCAACTCCGTATTCCTTAGTCTATGGGATGGAGGCTATTCTACCTATCGAAGTTGAGGTTCTGTCGTTATGAGTGTTGGCTGAGTGTCAGATAGCTGAGGCAGATTGGCAACAAAGCAGGTTCGATGAACTCATGCTCTTTAATGAAAGAAGGCTGAAAGCATTGTATCACGTCCAGGGTTATCAACGAAGAATTGCCAAGACTTTCAACAAGAAGGTTAAGTCCAGAAATTTGAAAGAGGGGGATCTAGTGCTCAAAGATAACTGAGCTCCCATCCACGACCCTAGGGGCAAGTTCCGACCCAATTAGACTGCCCCTTACATCATCAAGTCTATCTGGTCGGGTGGAGCTGTCATTCTGATAGATTTCGTTGGCCTTGAGTTCTCCTAGCCGATCAACATGGAAAAGTTGAAGAAATACAATCTTTGAGTGGCTCGCTAGACCGAAAACCCGAAAGGGCGACCTAGGCAAAAGTTAGAGCATAGAAAATTTGAAATAATAAAACCTGAGCTCGCAAGGTTGAAAACCTGGAAAGGGCGGCCTTGGCAAAAGTTAGAGCGCAAAAGGGGAGGTGTAGACACCCCATTTTTGACCGTCCTCAAGACTTGGACGTCACCATTGGAACACTTGGTGATTACCCTTGTTTGTGTTCGTCTTGAGTTCCCGGAGGTCTCGGTTGCGCGCCTTGCCTCAGGACCCCTCGACTCGACCGTGTTGTGTCTGGTTTTGCACCAAACACTCATGTTTTGCCTTGGAGGGGCAGGAAATGCCTTGTGAGGCATCCCCACACATCACCGGCCATGGCTTGAGGCCACCGGCCAGTGATTTTATGCATTGCATTTGAAATCAACATGCATAAATTGGTCTCTTGGGCCGGCACTCTTTGTTGCCGGTCGGCCATTTTTTTTGTCAAAATGGCAATTTTGAATGGCCGATCACTGTTCATCTACTTTTGGTAGATATTTTGTGCCAGCTGTGATAGCTGGCACCCACCTTTTCTCCCCTCCATACACGTGTATGGAGGGATCTCTCTCTTGACAAGCTTATTTGACAAGCTTTACAAGAGAGAGCTCTATAAGAGAGAGTCTCCTCTCTTGGATTTAGGGTTAGAAAACATAGTTAGTGAGCTCTGGTTTTAGGTTAGGATTTATATATCTATCCTATCTCTCTCTCTCTCTCTCTTGAGCTTAGTGTGTGTGTTTTGTCTTACTTTTGCTCACAAGCACCCACCATCACACCATCCCTTGGAGCTGAGTCCTCTTGAGGGTTGTTTTGGAGGTTTTGAAGCTGGTTTCAACCTAAAGAAGCTGCTGGAGCTCCATTGTTGAAGAGGGTCTTCAAGGGTAAGAAGCTTGCTCCTTTTTACCCCTTTATTGCATTGTATTTTTGCCTACCTTACAACTGTTTTTGTGTTTAGTATATAACATAAAACGTTCTGTTTTTAGGCCATCTAAATAGTTTGTTTAGAGTGTTTTATGATTTGAGGTTGTTTAACCCCTTTTGAGGCTTGTTAGGCTCCTTTTTGTGCCATTTTGTGTGAGCTCCGGGACCATTGAGTTTGGGCCTCCTCACCACTGAAATCTTGAGGGATTTCAGAGGTGGGGATGGTGCCTTGAGGTCCTAGGAAGGAGAGAGCCACCCCCTCTCCTTATTTTCCTTGAAAAGGACCATTTTTTGGCCTCTTGAGGGAGCACCATGTTTAGGTTCATGTTGACCATGCCTTAGCTGATTTTTGTGCTTATTATGTCACAATATGCCTCTGTTTTTAGTTGGTTTTGGTACACCATGCTTGCTTAGCATACATGCCTTGTAATGCCTTGTTTTAGCCTTAACATGTCCCACGCTTTGAGCCCTTATTCAAGCATGTTTAGGCCTAGCTTTGTGAAGTATTCATGTTTATTTTGCCATGTTTAAGGTCTATCCTTAGTTGTTTGGATCGATTTTAGCATGCATTGTATAGCCCCTTTGCATTTTGGCTTGTTGCCTTAAGGGTGTGAGTGTATAGAATGCATTACTTGCTTTGATTTAGTGGGTTGGGACCATTTTCTATGTCATTTCAGTCCACTTAGGTATGCTTGTATGCTTGCATTTCATGGCCCTTTGATTGTCAAAGGCTTGCGTTGCATGCTCCATGTTTTGGTCCATTGTGCATGCTTTTGAATTCAAGACATTTAGATGCCATCTAAGTAATCTTTTGGGCTTTGTTTTACGTGCTAAAACTCTATTTTGGGTCATTGGATTCATGCCATGTTGGTCTTGTTAAGTGTGTCAATACCCCTTTAGCTTGCTTTGAATCGTGGACTTTGCTAGCAACCTTGATTGCATTGTTTGGGTTGGTTTGGCACCATGTTCTTGCATGATTTTCAAGGCTTAGTTTTCATGCTATATGTCCATGTTTGCATCCTCTTGAGTGTGCTTGAGAATTGCTCTTTAAGCTTGAAGTGTTGGAGATCATTTGCATGCATGTTTTGTGTGCCTATTAGTCCTTCATTTTTGAGCACCTGGCCACTGTTTAGGGCCTATGAGGGACTGCCTAAAACCATGCTTAAGTCCATCCTTTGGCTTTTTTGCTGCTTGCCTTGCATATTTGCTTGCATACTTGCATAAATGCTTGCATTGCCATGTTGCATCCTTAGCTCGCATGCCTAGGTTGCATTGCATTGTGCATGCATTGCCTCACCTCTTGAGTGAGTCATGATAGAGGTAGAAGCCCCTTGGTTTGACTATGTGCATTGCATTTACATTTGAAATGGAAAAATGCACAACTTGGTCTCTTGGGCTATCACACATTGAAATGCGCGATTGGTGGTCCGAGAATCGAGGATCATGTCCCTTTGAGTCATAAACATGGTAATGGATGTGGTTGGTGCATACATTGCTTGAATTGCATTGTCATGCAAAGCTCTGTCCTCTGCTGCTGTCAAACAGATTCTGCAGGAACTTTTTGCCGATCGACTGCACAGAGTGCCGACCGGCAATCTATCTGTGGCCGATGGATTCATCTTTAGCCGATGACCACCAAATCACAGCCGGTGATGATTCCCTCCAGCCGGCAGCATTCCCCAACATCCATTGAGCACATCCTGAGACTTTGACAGTCTTCATAGGGGCAGAGCAGGAAAACAGAGGCAGCCTACGCATGGCAGTGGACTTCCGAGCAAGACCCGAGCACGCGTGCATTGAGCCCTCTTCCCGTGGCCCTTTTTCTTGCTTTCTTAAATTAATTAATTCGTTTAATTAATTTAGTTGGTCTGTAATAATTAATTAGCTAGGTTAGTTAATTCATTATTTGAGTTGTATTATTCTTTTGGTCCCTCCGAGCGAGGGCGAATTTGTAATAAGTGTGGGTGAGTGTGTGCATGTCTTCCAACCCCCACTTCTTTCTCCCTTTTACTTACCTGCTTTGATGGTTAGTAATAGGACATGTTTAATTTAGCATACCTTATGCTATGCATGCGTGCATCATTCATCAGTATTGCATGCACCGGGCTCGGCGCATCATGCTAATTGCATTAGTATTTTAAATCTAACTTGAATACATGCTACTTGTGCATTTTCACATGTCATTCATAGAATAGCCGAGCCTACTCTAGTGACATTCCGTATGCGTTGCATTAGACATTTAAACATGGACTTGGATCATGCATTGATTGCTAACGAGTTCTTTGTTTTGGCACGGAGTACGATGTAAGCATTTATGCTTTAGCATTCTTGAATGCGTGTGAGTGCTGCCATGATAGCATGATTACCATGAGGCTAGCTGCTTATGTGATATAACTGCTTGAATGCCTGTGGGTGAAGGTTGGATTGTCTGAGTTTGAATGGCTCACTGAAATCCGTGTTTTAGCCTACTTGCGAGTAGCAAATTCCAAAACATTTTTCCAAAGCAAATGGATATGCAATGCTTGTTCCCAAAATAGGCAATCTAGTCTATACTTGTTTGCTGTGCGCATAACATAGTAATTCTAGGCTAATGATCGGGATAAGAACACATAACGTTTTCAAAAACGGATATCACGGTTAGTAGAGGCCGATCTTCAGATCGGGCGAGAGGGGGTGCCCATAGCTGACCTTCCCCAATCATACCCAAGCTCCCGAGCCGAGACAACTCC
>NW_021026282.1:413066-469764 GCF_004153795.1 Camellia sinensis | reverse complement strand
TACAAAGTTCCACATTCTTTCATTTCATGGATTAATTAGCTAGGATAGTTAATTCATTATTCGAATTGTATTATTCTTTTGGTCCCTCCGAGCGAGGGCGAATTTGTAATAAGTGTGGGTGAGTGTGTGCATGTCTTCCAACCCCCACTTCTTTCTCCCTTTTACTTACCTCCTTTGATGGTTAGTAATAGGACATGTTTAATTTAGCATACCTTATGCTATGCATGCGTGCATCATTCATCAGTATTGCATGCACCGGGCTCGGCGCATCATGCTAACTGCATTAGTATTTTAAATCTAACTTGAATACATGCTACTTGTGCATTTTCACATGTCATTCATAGAATAGCCGAGCCTACTCTAGTGACATTCCGTATGCGCTGCTTTAGACATTTAAACATGGACTTGGATCATGCATTGATTGCTAACGAGTTCTTTGTTTTGGCACGGAATACGATGTAAGCATTTATGCTTTAGCATTCTTGCATGCGTGTGAGTGTTGCCATGATAGCATGATTACCATGAGGTTAGCTGCTTATGTGATATAACTGCTTGAATGCCTGTGGGTGAAGATTGGATTGTCTGAGTTGGAATGGCTGATTGAGATCCGTGTTTCAGCCTACTTGCGGGTAGCAAATTCCAAAACATTTTTCCAAAACAAACGGATATGCAATGCTTGTTCCCAAAATAGGCAATCTAGTCTATACTTGTTTGCTATGCGCATAACATAGTAATTCTAGGCTAATGATCGGGATAAGGACACATAACGTTTTCAAAAACGGATATCATGGTTAGTAGAGGCCGATCTTCGGATCGGGCAAGAGGGGGTGCTCATAGCTGACCTTCCCCAATCGTACCCTAGCTCCCGAGCCGAGGTAACTTTGGTGATGACGGACGCATGGCCTTTGGCACCGAGTCAGGGTTTCCTAAATTTCCCCTTAAAAAATATTTAGGTGGCGACTTTGTATCTGGCAAAGCAGTCCATGATTGGCACTTCTTTTCAAAAATCTGTTTCTCAAAAAGATTTGCCGGATTTGGACTCTTTGGTTCAGATTAAGAACCGTGATACAAATCGAGTCCGAACTGTAGCGGGGTCCCTCACGGGCGCGTCTACAGGAGGGTTAATACATGAGTGAACCTGAACCGAACTACATAAGGCTTGATTCCCATCTTCGGGATACGTAGGCAACTTCATTCTGAAGTCTAGCCATAAAAAAACTTCCCCGATCAACTTTGTCCATGTGATCATATTGGTCATCTTTGTCTATTCTGCATTCAAAAGCTCGGTTGTGATCTCTAGTGCAGTGCTATTCAGACTAGGGGCAACTTTCCAATTGCTGGATCCGAGGTTGTACATCTCAGTGATAGATCTCGAACGTGTCCAGTTGTGATCCATATCGAAAATGGTTTGGAAAAGTTTTAATAAAAGTTTATTTTTGTTCAAATTAATCTTTTTTTGAGTTAGACCATTTTTAGACCAAATGAAAAATTTACAGTACCCACAACCTTCAATTACATTGATTTCAGTACAGAGTTCTCCTACTCTTGAATACAAATTGAAGTTGCTTTTTATTACATTCATAAAGAAAACTTAAAAGTACTAATAAAGCAATAAACTCAGGGCATCGATAAGTCAGGTGTTCCTGCGCCCCCTCCCAAAGCTTGTGGAAGCCTCTGATGCCAAAGTAGACCCAACCTGTGCCTCTTCATCGAGCCAAGCTATGCACTCATCAGAGAGGGTGCAACTGAAAGTGGGAGCGGGAGCCAGAAGCTCTCTCGTCCTCCATGTTGTGGCATACCGAGCTAGTTGTGTGGCTCGAACTGGAAATGCGGCGAGGTACTCTATCCTCGAGGGTAGCACCAAGCAATACTGACAGCGGACAGACTGCACATCCATTCGCACCACCATCCCTCATTTTGCGCATCAACTAGGCGTTGCCGGAAGAAATAGCTGCGAGCGTAATATGCAGGGCATGGCTCCACAACCCTCAACTTGTCCATTAACCATATCTGGGGAGGGATGAAAAATGAGAGATTAATGAATAGAGAGGTGTATAAGGAGAGAAAAGTGAGAAAAGGGTTTTGAGAGAAAAAACAGAGCCTGAGGGTCGAGTGATGTGAGGAATACACATGTGAGTAAGGATGAAAACGTTACCTATAAGAGTAGTGGGCTCCATGCAAATCTGGTTGTCTCCCAGCAATGGAAGGCATCCAAACCCATCAGTGTCTCAGCTAATGTCATGGCAATGCAGCTCTTGCCCTCTTTCAAGCCCTAGGCAACCTTAATCAAACAGACGCTAGACCCATCGGAGCCTGGGGCAAGCAAGAAATGAGACAACATGCACAAGCAAAGCGCATGTCGCTGAAAACCCTTCCAATGATGATCGTCGCGGTCACCGGCATCAAAAAACCGATGAATCAAGTTGGGAATGTCCAATTCTCCGTCGCGAATCAAGGACCGAGCGTCATGCAAAGTAAGCCCACACATCCGTCCTAAGGCTTGGAGGTGGCCGAAGTGGAATTGGGGTAAGATCTCTTCATCGCGTTGAGATTCCATCAAGTCTTGGAAATCTTCAAAAGTGGGGCATATCTCTTGTCCGCCAAAGCTAAAAACATGAGTTACCGGGTTCCAACACCTAGCCGCGACATGGAGGAACGGAAAACGCAGTTGGGTGCGGTTTAACGTGAATAGTGCATTTATTCTGAAACCTCAGAAATTCAACTTTTCTGAGACATCCAAGTTTTGGACAAGAAATACTTCCATTTGGGGTAAAAATAGATTTGAAATGGAGAAACTACGAAGGTGGGGTTTTTGTAGAAGATAAGGTGTTGAGTGGAAGACAAGTGGCAACAATCTGGGCACTTTCTGCATTAATGGCCGACTAGCCAAATCTGATGGCCAACCGACCATCTTTATAGCCGATCGGCTAGTTCTTGTGGCCGATAGCTCTTTATGGTGGCCGGTGGCCTCCCACCTTGGCCGATGGCCCCTCCTTTGTTCTCTGAGCTGTCCATGTGTTGGAAGTGTTGAGAACTTGTGTCTTGTTCCACTTCGAATGCTTTTTTGTGACGATTTTGTGAAGTCGTGCCTGTGTTACTTCAATTTGTTTATCAAGTTGTTGCATTTTTGTTTATCGAGTTGTATTTTGCGTTGATTGTTAAGTTCTTGTCTTGCTTATCAAGTTGTATTCACATTTGGTTAGCATGTCAAGTCCTGGTTTTGCTTATCGAGTTGTTTTGTTCTTTCAGTTATCAGTTGGTTCGCTACCTGATTAAGACAAATGCAATTCGAGTGTGTAGTTTTCAAAAAAAGTTCAATCTCATTTACATGTTGTGTGATGCGATGCGATGTGATGCTTAGAATGTAAAATGTAACACTTTTTCAATCAAAAAGCTGTTTTTATTCCGTCATGGTTTCTTTTTTTTTTTTTTTTTGCAAGAGTACAAGTTTTAGAGAACATAAAACTACCTGAGGCTGTACAATGTGCAAAAACTACAGGCAAAAAGAGAAATAAAGCAAAAACAAAACATCTAAATCGACGCCAGATGCCTTAAGAGCGGGAAGCCCTCCTTGTCCTCTTCCTCGACGAAGGCCCAGAACTACCGCTGTCATCTCCGCTACCTGAGTCTAAACCCGAACCATCTCCAGCCTCATCTCCATCTTGAGATGACTCTGACTGTGGACTCACTGCCTCATCGTCAGACTCATCATCATCTGGGGCAGGCTCCCGCGAACTAGTCCCAGTGTGAGCACGCCTAGCTCTGCTTCAGCTGTACGCTGGAGTCCCTCGTCCCACTCCCCCTGCTGCTCGGGGAGGCACTGAAGGTCCCGCTGAGGCGCCCGCTGTGGCTGGTATCTGGAATGGAGCCTAAAAAGAACAATTTGGAAAACGCATCAGTTATGTTATGCGAAGCTGAGTATGGTATCAAATGCAGTATATGATTACAGTATATGAATGCTGTGAGCAGTATATGAACACCGTGAGCAGTGAATGATTGCAGTGTATGAGGGCCGTGGCCAATACATGAGATATAGTGTATCGGTGCCGTGAGTGGTATATGAGTGTGGTGTATCAAATGCAGTATTGATAATGTGATGCATCAGATCATTATGGAGTAGATTATAGAGGGTTTTAGAATGGAGGTTGGAAGAACTTACTGGAATACCATAAATACTGATAGGGCTGAGCAAGGAATCTGTGAAATCCGTAATCCGATCCAGTCCAGTCCAGTCCAATCCAGTAGGTTTGGATTGGTTTTTTGAATCCGTGGTTCGGTTCCGGATTGAAAAATTAAAAATCTGTAATTCACGGATTGGTTCCGGATTGAATCCCACGGTTTCGGATTGGAACCGATCCGGACCGCATACAAATAGTCTATATTTTTATTATACACCCTCCTGCATAGTATCTTCTCTTATTTCATATAAAACTTAAATCCAAACCTAAACTTGCATAGTATCTTCTTTTATTACTTTTGTTTGCTAGTTTTTGGTGTTAATTTGCAATGGTCTAAATACTTATAGTGGAGCTAGTTTCTTTATGGTTGTTTAAATTCTAGAACAATTTGTCGCTATTATGAAAAGACATATTGCTATTGTGAAACTAATATGGTGCTATATTTATATTTTTATGAAAATAAAGTGTTATATATATATTTTTGTTATTTAATTATATAAATCTGTGGTCCTAAACCGATCCAATCCGTATTTAAATGGATTGGTTCGGATTGGTTCCACGATTTAAACGGATTGGATTGGGTTCAATTTTTCAAGATCCGTAGATAACGGATTGGTTCTGGTTTTACTCCAATCCGGTCCAATCCGGACCATGCTCACCCCTAAATACGAAGCAGGTCCATGCTCGTCTGCATCATGCCCATCAGAGAAGCTGCCAGCTCCAGAGCCTGCCCAGTGTACTCTATGAAAGCCTGCAAAAGTGTTGAGGTAATTAGTAATCTGCAGAATATCAACTGAAATGAAATGAATGTACAGAATGTAAAGTATAGCATATACCGGGGTCGGGCCTCGAACTCCGACGAGCTCATGATCAGTTGGGGGAGGAGCGATGGGAATCTGATAAGTCTCTCCAGCCCATCCTCGGCATGTCATAGTAGTGGGCAGGTCTGGCCACTCTGCCATCTGTCTCGTCTGGGAACCCCCTCCTACCATGGGCCTGGGTCGCCCTCGATCCTGCCACTCCTCCTGCTGTAGCTATGGTCTCTCTCTCTCACCTCAGTGAACACTGGCCAGAGGCTGCATGAGATATGCTTGGATGAAGACAGTGTAGTCGTCGTCAAGCTTGAAGAAGTCGTCATCCTAACCTATCGTGAAATCAGTCATCTCCTGCAGGGTGTACCTCTCTGTAAACCTCATGTGGAAAGGAGGCGGCATCGGAACCACTGGCTCGGGTAAACCAAGGCTCTGTTGTAATAAGTGTTCACCCAAGTACCACCCTCGACAGACCGGACCAGCAAGCAAAACCAGGAATCGGGAAGTCTCCCGAGCACCCATAAACCAGTCTCTAACTGTATTAGGCAACACTGCCCAGGGCTGCCAGGTGATCTGTAAATGACAGATATACAGGTTGTTATTTGCTATTGAAAGTGCAATATAAAGCAAAGCTCAGATGAACTATAAGGTTTGAAATACCTCCACTGCGGCTACAGTGTCAAAATATCGGTAGAAGAATGAGAAAGACTCTCACAGCCTCCGCTCGTATCTCACATCGTACCTATATGAATATGGAACCATGGGGGGCATCTCCACCTCCGGCTCTGGGGCAAGCCTCGAGAAGTAGGCATACACCCAGAACTACAGAATGTGAAAGGGTAATAATGAGTATGTTTATCAGTAAAGCAATATACAGATAAAGAAGAAATAAGAGGATGATGTGCAGTGTGTGCAGTGTACAACTAGTGTAAAGCAGATTGCATGTTATGCAGTGTGTGTGGTGTTTAGATAATGTAAAGTCGGACTGTAAGGCAGAAGGGAAAGATGTACCTCCCAGGCTTTCTAGTAGCCTCCTAGAAGGTGCCCGCTCCAGCGAGATGAAGAACTCATGTATCCATACAGTGCGGCCAAGCCTGCGCCACCCCAGTCATAGCGCCGAATGCGAGACAAGTCCACTAGTGCACTCAAGAGCTAGAGGCCAACAATGTTCTCCTGGTCGGCGAAAAGAGTGGTGCCAAGCAAGAACATGAGGAACCCCCGGGCGTAGTGCTCGATCTCCTCGTGGGTCGTCGGTGTCTCCCCCCTGAACTGGTCGGCGAACCACGAATATCACACTATCCCTAGTCGAGAGAGAGGTGGGCGAGTCCCTAGCAAAAAGATCTGAGCATCATCCCACTCGCCCATATCAGTGTCGAAAGGGATTGGATCACCCCCTGCTCTTACACCGGTGAGCATGGAGAAGTCAAAGGGAGTCATCGTCATCTCCCCTACTATAGAAAGGTGGAAGGAATCGGTGGTGTCCTACCACCTCCACTAAGGCGCCTAAAAGAGGCCGACTCGCAGTGAGGCGTGAGAGTCCCATGCAGAATACACCAAAACCGGCCTCATCGACGATGTGGCAAACATCATCAGGTAGCTCCATGTACCAGTCTTATGCAATCGTGTTCCCATAACCCCAGAAGGCATGAAAATCTCCCTGTGTCCAAGATAAACAGATGCAAAGTAGTGTTAGGAATACATTATATGCATGTGTTCTGAATTGATAGAAATGCAGTGTGTACATATGTTCGAGTTGACAGAAGTATCATGTATGAATGTGCTCAGAATGAACTAGGCATGTGATGTACAATTGTGTTTGGATTAATTAGATGAAGAGAAATTGCAGAAAGTAAAGAGGAAGAGCATACCTCAGCGGCGCCATAGGATAAGTGTAACTCCGGCTCGCGTAGCAGGAGGTCCTCTGGTGCACCTCGCGCGAATCCCCTAAACTGGCAGATGCTATCGGGAGGCAACACGTGTACGTCAGGGTGATAAGATGCTGGGTCGAAAGACAATGCCGAGCGGCAAAGGCTCAAACTCGGGATCCATCTCCATCCCCGGAGGAGCCCCATCATGTGAAATGTCATCTGCCATCTCGAGAAGGATGAGAAAATAGTCGAAGATGTGGAAAATAGGTGAGAAAGCCAAAAGTCATCAAAAAGTCAACTCCGAGGGGTGAAAAATGGAAGAAAAGGTCAAAACTCAGAAGAGGGCACGGAAATCAAGGGTGACTCAGAGGAAACAAACCCCAAATGAGGAAATCAAGAAAGAGGCACCGAAACCACTTTTCAATCGGTCCAAAATGTTGAGAAAAACGAGGGTTTTGCGATTCGAATGTTTCTGGAAGGTTTAGAAACGCGTAGAAAGCACGGATCGAAATGGGGAAATGGTCTAGAATAAGAGGAGAAATGTTTTTCGCCTTTGAGGAAGTGAAGAAATGAGGTTCCAAACCCCATACTTAAAGACCCAAGGCAAATGGACCAAACTGTCCCAAATCTGCCATGTTTGGCTGATCGGCCAAATTGTTGGCCGGCCGACCATATTGTTGGCCGATTATCTTATCTGGTGGCCGATGGCTCCCTATTGTGGCCAATGGACCTCCAATGCCCTTGTTGGGGGTTGTTCCGTTGATTTGTATCCTCATCTCTCAAGAAAGTTCAAGAAACTATACCTTTGAGCTCAAACAGCTTTCGTGGAAGCTCCGAACTGTGTTTCCAGTGCGTGGCACTCAGTACGAACAAAGTGTATCTTTTTTCGTATCCTTTTGTATACCACAAGATCGATGAATCGCCTTTGAATATGCTATGTTAGTGCATTTTGTCATGTATGTAAGGTTGGCATTGTTATGCACCATTTCACTTGCATTGTTATGCACGTTCGACTTGCATTGTTCTGCACCGTTTCACTTGCATTGTTATGCACCTTTTCACTTGTTATGCACCGTTTTATTTGCATTGTTATGCACTTTTCACTTGCATTGCTATGCACCTCTCCCTTGCGTTGTTATGCACCTTTTTGTTTGCATCATATATGCACGTGTTTATCTTGTATTGAAACTATATCTTGATGTAACGTCAAACATGTGTTTCTACTATATCGTACCTGTCAAAGTTTCTTTTTGTGCAGGCATGATATTGTATGTACGGTTCATTTGAAGCTGGCACAACCAGACGATGTTGTATGTGTTTCAGTCATAGGAACTCCGGGTGAGATCATTCATGTTCCCTCGAACTTTTTTGGCTACCTTTCTCCTCTCGTGTTTGACATGCATTTGGATTTACCTTTCTCCTCTCACATTTGACATGCGTTTGGACGCACCTTTCTCCTCTCACGTTTGACATACGTTAGGACGTACCTTTCTCCTCTCGCGTTTGACATTCGTTTGGACGTATTTTTCTCCTCTCGCGTTGAACATGCGTTTGGACGTACCTTTCTCTTTTCCCGTTTGACATGTGTTTGGTCACCTTTTTCCTCTCGTGTTTGACATGCGTTTGGACGCACCTTTCTCCTCTCGCGTTTGACATGCGTTTGGATGTATCTTTCTCCTTTCACGTTTGACACGCGTTTGGTCACCTTTCTCCTCTCGCGTTTGACATGCGTTTGGACGTACCTTTCTCCTCTCACTTTTGACATGCATTTGGAAGTACCTTTCTCCTCTCGCGTTTGACATGCGTTTGGACATACCTTTCTCCTCTCGCGTTTGACATGCGTTTGGACATATCTTTCTCATCTCACGTTGGACATGCGTTTGGACGTATCTTTCTCCTTTCGCGTTTGGTCACCTTTCTCCTCTCGCGTTTGACATGCATTTGGATGTACCTTTCTCCTCTTGCGTTTAACATGCGTTTGGACATACCTTTCTCCTCTCGCGTTTGACATGCGTTTGGACGTATCTTTCTCCTCTTGCGTTTGGACATATCTTTCTCCTTTCGCGTTTGACACGCGTTTGGTCACCTTTCTCTTCTCACATTTGATACGTGTTTGGATGTCCTTTTCCTTTTGCATTTGGTACGCGTTTGAGTTGTTTTGTTTGAGACTTTGGGTGTTCCCGATAGTCCCTTCTAGTCTTTTCTGCGTGAGCGCAGTGAAGATTGCATAATTTTCTTACATCCTTCCTGCATGAAATGTAGTTCGACCTATAATTCCCGCGCATGGCGTGTTCACTTACTTGCTTATGTACGAGTTTGCTGTAGTATTTCTTTGCATAACAATTGCATGATATTTCTTTACAGCCCTTTTTGCATAATCATAAGTTATGTTCTGCATTGTGCATGTCATTTGCATTTTGCCCCAGCCTGTGGGCGCATCTCTATATTGTTATTTTGTATATTTGTCTAAGTCTTCGACCTTGTCAAAAATGGGTCATCTCTGGGCTTTGACATTCACTCTCGTCATCTCATGACTTTCGAGTTCTGTCAAAGAGGGGCAACTGCAATATGCAATTAATAGGCTCGGCTAGTAAACATGACATATGAATCGATTTGATAACATGCGGTTTAAGCACGCATTCAATGAAATATTGAAACAACAATGCAGTTAGAATGATGAATCGATCCTCGATGCATGCAATACAAGTGAATGCAAACATGAAGTATGCTAAACAAAACATGATGTCCCTAAACTAACCATTGTAAGCAGTTAAATAAAATGGAGAAAGACGTGGGGTTGGAAGATATATACATTATTACATTGCGCTCTCACGAAGGAGAGTCCGAATGAACTGACTAGCTAATTAACTAACTAATTAAGCTAACTATTACAAAACTAAATGAATAACTAGCTAAACTACTTAACTAATTATTACAACATTTGAATTAACTAACTAGTTAATCAATTAATTCAACATAACAAGCTAACTACTTTAACTAATTAAATAATTGCAACACAAGTGCAATGAAAAAAAGTAATTAAACTAAACAACTAACTGCTCTACCTCGGGAAACGAGGGATGTGCATGCGCATGCTTAGTTTCCACCTGAAAAGACCACCATTTTGCTTCCGAATGCCTCTGTTTGCACAGTTGAACACTAGCACTGCTGCTCACTCTATTCTGCCATACCAATACTCTGCTGAATTTTGAATCAGTGGTTGGCCGACCACTGGTAAAGGTTACCAACTATCAGCCGACCATGGTTGAAATTTGCCAGCCACGGATGGTGGTCTGTCGGCCATGGAAAGTGGCCTGTCGGCCATTGATGCACAAGAAAATCAAAGGAGTAACGAGCTTTGGTTCACAAACCATCAATGCATGCAATTTCATTACATGATGGCTTGTGAAACCAACTACACAAGTTCAATAAATGCAAAACAAGATGCAAGCCTCCTCTCTTTCATGACTGATCAAGAGAAGAAGTTGACCTTGGAGACTTTGAATCATTTCATCACTAGCAAGTATGAAATGGTTCAAGCTTCCCCGTGTTCAATTAACGTCCAATTGAACACAACCAAATATTATCTTTCTAACTTTTAGTCCCAAGTTTGTTGTTACTCATTTTGACTTACCAACCATTCTTTAACCAATTAAGTCCATTGGTGAGTTGAGTCCTCTAAAAGGGAAGGAAGTGTCAAACAAGGGATAGTTTAAGGCAAGAGAGAGGTGTCATGCCATTGATAATGAACCCCCAAAAGAGGATTAAACCATTAAGCATGGACCTCAATCTCAAGTTTAAACAATCCCAAGGTTGAAACAACCCTCAAAGCAAACAAAGAGTGAAGAAATGAGGGAGGTTACAAAGATTATGCTTGCTGAAATTAAGTGAGAAAAACACTAAAACAATGCAATCAACTCAAACAAGTGGTGTCTAAAGACCTAAAACACCAAGCTTGTGAGGACACTTACACTTGAAGCATGCAAAACAAAGCTTAAATGCAACAACCAGCCCAAAACAGAGGCAAAATAGTCTAAACAAGTCCTAGAACATGCTGGAATTGAGATAAAAAAAAAGTCTAGATTAACATTCTAAAACATGGCACAACCTAGGCTAATAAGTAAGACACAAGGAGGGGAGGCTAACCCCTCTAAATTTGGACTTCAAAACATGATTTTGGCCACTGAAAAAGCTTTGAAAATCAGTGTTTAAAAGCTTGGAAAAAGATAGAAAAATGGTGAAAAACACAAGGGCAATGGCCTCCAAATCAAGGTAGCAATAAGGGCTATCAACCCCTCAACCTTTAATGGCCTTAAACCCAAGCTTCATCCCAAAAAACATAAAGTTTTGACAGCCCAAAACAATGGAAAAACAGTAGGAATAGAAGCAAATAAAACAAAGTTACAAGCAAAGTTTTATACATTTGAAGAAAAGAGCAACTCCAAGCAACAAAACTAAGCAAACAACACCCTCTAGAGCTCAAACCAAGCTTAAAAGTACCTCAACTCAATGATGCTAAGATTTGGTTAAGGGCGTATAGGCAAAAGTTAAGGAATTGTAGTCAAAAGTGTAGATAATTTGTAGAGAAAGAGAGAGAGAGAGAGAGAGAGAGAGAGAGAGAGAGAGAGAGAATTTTAGAGAGAGAAAAAAAATTGTGTTCAAAATTTTCTAACATTGCTACAAGAGAAGGGGGGTCCCTATATATAGAAAACACAAAATTCCCTCAAGGAGATCCAGCCCTACACATGGGGATAAATGCATGCATCTGTGCAAACAGCTGGCACAACTAGCATAAAATATCTGCAAAATACACTGGTGGCTGGCAAGCCACATCAGTGGTCAGCAGCCCAAAAATGATGGCCGACAGCCTCTAGGGATGGCCGGCAGGCCACCAGAGATTGCAGGCTGGAAAGACCAAGGCATGGTCCAAAAATGAGACAAAAAGGGTGTAGGGTTTGAAAGGCTCAAAGTTGTGGCATTCCGTTGAGGACTTCGAGCACTTGGTGAGCAAACAGACTCATCATCGGGTGTGCATGCAAGGACGTCCAAGTCATAAGGGCTGTCAAAAATGAGGTGTCTACAATTTGCATCCACATTGGGCTTGAAGATAGAGCAACTAGAGTCTTTACTTATGGTTGAGTCATCAGTTGGGGGTCAGGCTGTTCTGAATCGAGGGTGTCGTGGGTGTGTAATCGAGGTAACTAAATGTTAACTTCCTTTTAATCTAGTGCTGTTAGAGATGTTGGGTTTTGATGTCATTCTTGGTATGGATTGGTTGTCGTCTTACCGTTTTGTCATAGATTGTTACCATGGAAGAGTCACTATGTGTACTGCAAGTGGGGACTGCTTTTACTTTCTCGGAGATAGGGCCGATGAAGGGTTGTCGCAATTGTATGACCAGCAAAGTTGAGGTAAACTTAGTTTTCTTCTTATAACTATTGTAGATGGTGGGAATAGTGTGACTCGGGGGTTGTTTCCTAAGGTAGTTTGTGAGTTTCTAGACATTTTTCCTGAGGATCTCATTGAATTGCTACCTCATTATGAGGTAGAGTTTTCTATAGACCTGGTGCCTGGTACAACACCCTATGTTGCTGCTTGTTCTAAATGAGCAACTACAAGAGTTGTTAGATAAGGGTTTTATACGTCCAAGTACCTCGCCTTGGAGAGCACCGGCTCTCTTTGCTAAAAAGAAAGATGGTTCGTTGAGGCTATGTATCGACTATCGTAGATTGAATAAGGTCACAGTTAAAAACAAATACTCTCTGCCTCGAATAGATGATCATTTTGACCAACTTAAGGGTTCCTATTGTTTCTCAAAGATAGACCTAAGATCGGCTTATTATTAGTTGCGAGTGAAAGACAAGGATATTCCTAAGACAGCCTTTCATACTCGATATGGCCACTACGAATTTCTTGTAATGCCGTTTGGTTTAACCAGCGCTCCTACCACCTTTATAGACTTAATGAATCGAGTCTTCTGAGATTATCTTGATAAATTCATGGTGGTTTTGTGGATGATATTCTCATTTATTCACCTTTTGAAGAAGAGCATGAAAAACACCTTCGTATTGTCTTGCAGTTGCTTAAGGAACATCGGATCTATGATAAGTATGAAAAGCGTGATTTTTGGCTTTTAGAGGTGACGTTATTTGGTCACGTTGTCTCAAGGAAGGGAGTCACTATCGATTCATCAAAAATTGAAGCAATGCAGAAATGGGAATGACCTAAAAATGTTTTCGAGATTAGTAAGTTTTTAGGTCTTGCCAAATATTGTAGACGATTTGTGAAAGACTTTTCCATTCTTGCGGCACCATTGACTAGACTAACTAGGAAAGGAGTAAAATATTCTTGGAATGAATCTTGTAAGAAATCCTTCTTAGAATTAAAGACTACATTAACTTCAGCATCCATCTTGATTATTCTGGAGAGAGGACTGGGTTATATAGTTTACTGTGATGCTTTTAGAAAGGGTTTGGGATGCGTTTTGATGCAAGAAGTAAACTTGTGGCATATGGTTCATGTCAACTAAAGACTCATCAGTGGAACTACCCAACTCATGACTTTGAATTAGCCGCAGTGATTTTTGCTCTAAAACTTTGGATTACATTGAGGACTATGATTTTGAATTGCACTGCCACCCAAGAAAGGAAAATATAGTGGCTAGCACCTTCAGCAGAAATTCTATGAGTACGGTTGTTAGCCTTGCCATGAGAGAGTGGAAGATGTTGGGTGACTTGGGTGAATGCAATGTGAAGCTCGGTGAGTCTCCTGGACAAACCGCCTTATTTTTAATTCTTGCTTAACCTTCACTAGTCACACGAGTTTTAGAGGTGCAACAAAGTGATCCAGAAATAAAAGCAATTAGAGAGACAATTTTCCAAGGGAAAGAATAAAAGGGTTGAGGGTGCATTCTGATTCAAGTGTCCGATATGTAGATCACCTCCTTATACCAAAGTCATAAAGATAAAGTACTTCAAGAGTTTCATCACTCATGTCTCGCAATCCATCCGGGAGGCACAAAAATGTATCATGATTTGAGCCGTCAATTTTTGTGGAAAGGCATCAAACGAGATGTAGCTTTGTTTGTATCCAAATGTTTAACTTGTCAACAAGTCAAGGCAGAACATCAAAAATCGACGGGGTTATTACAACCCTTACCTGTACCTGAATGGAAATGGGAGCAAATCACAATGGATTTTGTTTCAGGTCTTCCCAGAACTCAGAAGGGTAGTGATGCGATTTGGGTTGTAGTAGATCAACTAACTAAGTCGGTACATTTCCTTGCAATGTGTATGGGTGACTCAATTGATTATTTAGCAGAACTTTATATTAGGGAGATCGTTCGGCTTCATGGGGTTCCGGTAAGCATTGTCTCGGATAGAGATCCTCGCTTTATCGCACGATTGTGGTAGAGTTTACAAACCGTCATAGGTACTCAATTGAATTTTAGCACAGCCTACCACCCTCAAATTGATGGTTAGTCTAAGCGCGCAATTCAAATTTTCAAAGATATGTTGAGAGCTTGTGTACTAGATTTCAAAGGTTCATGAGAGAAATATTTTCCTTTAGCAAAGTTTGTCTACAACAATAGCTTCCAAGCTAGCATTAGGATAGCACCTTCTGATGCCCTGTATGGGCATCCTTGCAAGTCGCTCGTGTGTTGGGCTAAGTTAGGAGATTCACCCATGATTGGGCTATACTTAGTTTGAGAGGCCACTGAAAAAGTAACTCTCATTCGGAAAAGGTTAACCACACCCAAAGTCGGCAGAAAAGTTATGCAGATTGAAGAAAACGACCCTTATCCTTTGAGGTAGGTGATCATGCGTTTTTGAAGATAGCACTTAGGATGGGCTTAATGAAGTTTGGACAGAGTGGAAAGCTATCACCAAGATTCATTGGTCCGTTTGATGTTATTGAACGAGTGGGAAAAGTCTCCTATCGTCTTGCCTTATCACCACAACTATCTGGGATACACGACGTGTTTCATATCTTAATTCTTCATAAGTATGAGCCAGACCCTTCACATGTCTTAGATTGGACGAACTTGGAAGTAGATGAAAACGCTTCCTACGAGGAAAGACCCGTAAGGATTCTAGACTCCCGAGAGCAGTCTTAGGAGGTAAAACCATTCCTCTAGTCAAGGTATTGTGGCACCATCATGAGGTAGAAGAAGCCACTTGGGACAGGGAAGCCGAAGTTCGTGAGAAATATCCTAATTTGTTTGATGTTGTGTAATTTTGTTACCTTTTATTGTATTAATATCTTGCATCTTAGTTAGTGGAACAATGAATTTGCCATCATTACCTAAAGACTTGAAGCAATACGTTGTAATGTGAATGTTAAATTGATTTTACTTTCCAAGGGATGACATTTTGATGATTGGGATTATTGTAAGATTAGCATTCCTCTTTCTTGAGAGTTGTTGGAGTTGTTTTGACAGGGATTATGGAAATTTTGGGGACAAAATTCTTTAAAGAGGGTAAACTATGACAATTGATTTTGGCAGACCGCTCGAGCGGTCATTTGGTCGCTTGAGCGAAGATGCATGGTTCTCAGTAGTTGTCATTTTATAGGCGAGATTGCTCGAGCGGTAAAGTGGTTGCTTGAGCGTAGATTTCAGGGTCCTAGTATTTTCACTGTAGCTCTGCAAAACTTCTACGACCACTTGTTTACCACTCAAGCGCTGAAAGGATCGCTCGAGCGGTCTCTTCAAAATTGTGTTGTTCGCTCAAGCGATGGAAAGTTCACTTGAACGGTTTGTTCGGGTCAGCTTACTTAAAAGTCAATCTAACTCACTTCTTTTTCATTTTTTCTAACTATTTTCTCTCTCCATCATCCATTCCGAAACCCTAACACTCCAAACACAAGATTTGTCAAACTTTTATCTTAAATCTACCCAAGATCTTCCTAGAAAGTTGCAAGGAAAGCTCAGGTCAAGTGTTCTACCAATTGCTTTGCTAGTTGATCAAGTAGGAGTTAAGTTTGCATTATAGCTCTCAAATCTTGAGGTAGGGCTATTGTAGCTAGTTTTTTGTGCTCCTCCGAAGGGCTTAGCCTCCTCGGACGTGATCGCGTTCCAGTTCGAACTCCCGTGGTCCCAAACCTGGTTTTACAAGTGCAATGTGAAACATAAATGAGAGTCCAAATCTGACAAATCCTAAAAAAATCAACTATTCAAAAGAAATGCCAAAAATGGACTGCATTGCCAGATTTCAGAGTCGCCACCTAATAGTTTTGGAAAAATTAGGAAACCCATGACTCGTGCCAATGGCCACTTGTTTGTCATAACCAAAGTTTGTCTTAGTTTGGGAACTAAGATATGAGAGGGGAAGGTCATGAATTGAGCACCCCACTCACCCGATCAAAGATTGGCCTCTACTAATCATGTTGTGATTTTTATTAACATTATACGCTCATGTTCTGATTATTTAATATGCTAACATTACTACGTGAGGCAAACAAGTATAGACTACGTCGCTCACTTTGGAATGCTTTAATTTCATGCGATTTTTTGAAAATACTTTCGAATATGTGCAATTTTTGAGGAAAAAAATGCTCATATGTACAACAATCAAAGCTATTCCAATTTAAGCAAAATAGCCTCCATCCACAAGCATTCATAGAATTATTTCAATTAAGCACGTAGCCTCATGGTAGTTATGCTCGACTTGGTAACACAAACATAAATACATGATATGCTAAAGCAAAAAAATGCTTACCCCAAATATATGAAGCAAACCAAAGAAAAAAAAGATAGTTAAGAAATATGCATGGTCCTAAAATATGTGCATGACTAATGCAATACATACAAAATGCAACTAATAGATTCAGTTATTCATATGACATGTGAATCAACTCAAACCATACGGTAGCGCACATAAGCGAATAAGAAATGATAACGATGTCAAGATATGGTGAGCCAAATCCTTATATATGCAAAAATGGATACAAGTCATGGAAATGAAAAAGAAAATATAATGCTATACAACCATGGTAAGCATGCAAATAAAAGAGAGAAAGAAATTGGGTTGGGAGACATACATCAATTATTACAAATTTGCCCACGTACAAGAGGGTCTAAATGTCTGAATGTTCTAATTTATTACAAATTCAAATGAATAATTACCTGATTTATTACAACAATAATATTACGAACAAGTATCACATGCTTGTTGACAAAGACAATCCTCAGAAGCTGCTCTGTTTGCCTTTGGAAAACTGATCTATTTCACCCTCAGCCACTGCTCCATGTTTTCAGTAAACTGCACTATGTACCATACTTTGGAGCCCGACCGCCCCACAAAGGGGCTCGGTCGGGTCCAAAGAAATCCGGTCGTGCCCTATTGTTTGGTAAAAAGACTGTTTTGTGCACTGAGGTGAAAACAGTGCAGACAAAATGTTTCTAAGAGATGTTTGTCCTCTTTGCCCTTCCCTATCATGAAGATATTCAAGGGAGGAGTAAATTCACTTCCAAATTATCAACCAATGCAAATTTGTTGCATGATGATCTTTAGAAGCAATAGGATAAGAAGTTAATAAACAAAACGAAAAGACAAAAATTACCTCCTTCCTATCATGAAGTCAATTCAAGAAAGGGGCTAGACGTGCTTCTTGAACCATCAAACATCACTAATTTAATGTGCGATGATTCTAGAAGCGATAGATTCAGTATAACGTCCAACTGAATCTAGCCAATTTTATTATCCTTTTACTTCAATTTTATTCCAGTTTTATTACCCTTTTTTACTTTGCCTTTCCATTTCTTATCTTTTCTTCCTTTTTGTCCAATGGTGATGTTTAAGTCCACTAATGTCCAAAGAAATAATGATTAGCAAGCATGGCTTGACCTAAGAAATGAACCCTTCGAGTCCTTTTCTTCGGGGGAAATTACAAATGAGGAATCAAACCCATTTACGAGCGATAATGAATTTGGAGTCAAATTTGAAATGGGCGATAATGACTCTAAATTCAAACCCGATAACAAGCTATAATGAAACCTTCCTTTATGATTTCCAAGGGTCTAAAATGGAAAGTTAGTCCCTTAGAAGTAATGCATCGGCGATTAAGGAAAATATTAAACATGGGATCATGCTTAGCATAAAAGAGATGTAATGCCCTAGTAATGAACCTCCGAAGAGATTAAACCATTTAGCATGAGGGGTCTCTTTCTTATGCCTTAAGCGGAGTTCTTTTGTTTGATACAAATCTTAATAATAAAAAAATAAAAAACAAGGAAAGGAGGGAGGTTGCAGACATGAATCGAAAGTGGAGGATTACAATGACATGAGTACTTGAATATTAACATGAAAGCTATAAGAAAAATGAAAGAAAAAGACTATCAACTCAAACGGATTGGCAGCTATGTCCTAAACACACCAAACCCATGAGGACTTACAAAAATACAGTCATAATGTTCAAAACATAAATTTAAAAGACATTAAATAGCCCCAAGAACAACACAAAGCTATGCTAAAAATCAATTTTAAAAGGTAGAAAATATTAACAAAAATGTAGGAGAATAAATCTAGTAAGCAAGCCTAAGGAAAGGTGGCTAATCCTTCCACTTTTTTATAACCTTAAATCACATATTTCAGCCCCTCAAAACATTTGAAAAACAGTGTGTAGGCAAGAAAAAGATAGGAAAAGAATGAAAGAAAAGTAAAAATGAAATGCAAAGTTATACCTCTTGAAAAGAGAAATAAGCACTTAATTGACAAACTTGATTCCAAACATCCTCAAGTTTATGAAATATGGTTTGAAACTTCAAACAAAAGCTTCAAGAACAAGCTCTAATGGTGTATGTATTGTGTATGTAAAGTCAAAGGATGATATGGAAGTCAGGGGAAGAAGGAGGATGGTTTTAACTCTCAATATCCTTCAAAGCCTTTAGGAAACTCTTCTAACTGTCAATTCGGAAGGCAGGGGTTCTATTTAAAGAATTTGAGATGTTTTGGTCAAAAATATCTTCAAAAAAAAAAACAGATGGCGAATTCCCGCCAGCTATCCTACTTATTGCTAATGAAACTCGGCCGGGCCACAAAACACACGGCTGGGCCCAAAAATGAAAAGCAAAGTATAAAAGGCACTATGGACTATTTTTCATTCAAACCTGGCCGGTTTAAACAAGGCACGGCCTAATCTAAACAAAACCGGTTGTGTCCAAAAAACTATTTTCAAGCCCGACTTCAAATAGGCATATCTCCCTCATCCATACTCGGTTTTAGGTGATTCTTGAGTCTAAATTGAAGCCCCAAAAGTCTAATTTCCAATGGTGGTGGCCTCACATCTAAATTGTATTTTACAAAGAGATATGACTAATTTAGTGAAGTCTGTTCATTTCTTTCTTAACGGTTTGATGCTCAACCTTTTCCTAAACTAGTTTTCTTCCATCCCCTCATATTTCCTTCAACGCCAAACCTATAAATAAGATATTTTAAAGATTTTTCAAAGAGTTCACCTCCGTTTCATTTATTTCCACTTTGTTCTTACTTATTTTATTGAAAAGTGCAACATTTTAATTGAAATGCGAGCCTCGGAACATCGTAGAAATATTTGGAAAAATATTTTGAAAAGATATTTCAAGGTCTAAAATAGTTTGGCCAAAATGGGGTGTAAGGTTTGAGATTAGATCTTGAATACAAATTTCATCGTTGAGAATTTAAAAGAATGCACAGTGTAACTTTCATCATTGGGTGTTTGGAATAAAGTGCCCAAGTCTTAGGGACGGTCAAAATGGAGTGTCTATAGGTATCTTTAACTTGTTATATCTTTAGATTGGAATTCATATGTGGTATTTTCATTAGATAGTTATCTTTCTATATCTATATATATATATATGGATTGTGTTGGGTTGTGAATGACTGGAAGAAAAAGGGGCTATACTTTACCATTATAGAAGGGTTTGTGCATATTATTGACAATCATTATTCTTGAGAATGAGAATTTGCTTCTAATTTATGAAAGAGGGAAAACCACTAAATTTTCTATAAACCCTGGTTTTCAAATTGTTCAGTAAATAGGGGTTTTGCTTAATTATTCTTTTGAATCTGAAGTTTAGTGGGTTTCTTGACTTTGATGTTAGAATATAAGACTCTAAGACTTGTTCTATATAAAACTTTGTGATGACGATGGTGGTGAATTGAAGAATCTTTTATTATTGAAGTGTGAATTATTGAATCGTGCTGAATTGAAATCATCCTAGGGAAAATGAGAATTTCAAATTCATGCATCAATTGCATTATTAAATTTCTTCTATGGTACTACATTTGTGTGAATAATTGAAAGTATTGAAAGGGGGTAAATAGTCTATGAGTTCGGGTAGTGAGTCGGGTTTTATTTGAGTTGTGTAATGCAATTGGTACCTGCACGGGGAACCAAGGTGCCCAATTGCCTTGTCTGCGCATATTTCCAGACGAATGTGGCAAAATGTTTTTGGGTGTCCAGGAGCCTGCAGTTTTTCGGGTCAGCAAATGTGAAAAAACATGGTTTTTGGGTGTCCATGTCCCCGCCATTTATGACAAATGTGGAAGGGAAATCTGGAGTCGGCAAATGTGAGACTATTTTCTATATATATATATATGCAATTTGAGTTTGTGGCTTTCACTTGGGATGTCATAGTGTATTTACCACCCATGTTTACCTTGGAAACGTTGATCAAAATTCATGCATTGCATATTTCATACTCATAGATATATATTGTAATTATCCCAATATTTGCATTGCATGATCATGTGTTTTTCAATTAATTATATAACCTATTAAATTTACTACCTATTGAGCATTTTGCTCACCCCAAAGCTAACCATTTTCAGGAAATGAAATCGATGAGCCACCTAAGTGAATTACTTTGGAAAGCAAATTGGATGAAGCATGAATGTTCTCACGTTTGACGTTTTGTGCTGAAGTCTTGGTTTTTGTGGCGTAAATATAAAGGGTTTTATTTTGTGAATCATGAATACTTCATAATAGAATGTAATTACTTTTAGGCTTTTCTCTTTTGTATAACTTCTTACCTATTGCATTGTTCCTTTTTGTTCTTAAATATGTATGTAAGCCAAAAGCGTTGTAATTCTCAAGAATAGTTCAATGGGAAAGAAGAGTTGATGAATTGTAATACTACTATTACTTCTTTTCCTTTTGTTTGTATTTATACTGAATGTAATAGGGGAACTGGGCTTGGAAGTTTTCTCATTGGGCATTACATCTAGCACTATTGGTGAGAAAACGAATTTGTTTTAAGGAAACTGTGTGAAACACAAGACTCGGTTTGCTTTCCTTATCGTTTGTTCTTTATTTTTTGAAGATTAATTGATTTCGACAAGTCCTAATAGTTATTTACCCATGTTACTAATTTGTTCTAGTGATTTTGGTTTATTCGAATCCATTATGTAATCTATTCATTTTGTCATAGTCTATTCTATAATTTGTTCTTTAATTTTTTTTTAAAAAAAAAGTTGCTTTGTTATTCCTATTTTATTTTATTTTATTTATTTTTCTGTTATTATCATGGAAAAATACCAACAATAACAAGGGTATTGCTTAGTGAAATTAATGAGTTGTTGACAATTCTTGGTTTTTAAGAAACAAAGTTGTTTTAGGAGTTTATACTAAATTGTTTGGTGTGATTTTTATTTGTAACTTATTAAACATATATAATTTAAATAAACTTTAAAAAAAAAGTTAATTAATTGAAAGCTAAAAGAGATACACATTTGGTTTTTAATTTTTTATTATCAATTCTTTATTTAATAATAAGTTGCACCAAACGAGCCAAAAAGGATCAAATTCTAGCACCACTTATGTGTAATATATTTCACCAGATTTTATATTCATTAAACACAAAATTTATAGATCTTATTTGATCAGAGGTTGATGGAATTCAACTCTCTCTCTCTTTCTCTCTCTATCTCTCTCTCCCAAAATGAAAATCAATATAAAAGCCATCAACTTGACTAAAAAGTTAGAGATAATGAATTTTCTAAACAAGAACATATCACACTATGTTGCTATGATTAACATAAGATTATTCTTAGAGCATGTGTAAAGATAGAGTTTCACATTGAATAAAGAATAAATTTATATATATATATATATTAGATGGACTATCCACTTATAGGCTTAAGTTTTAAGTGGGTATGAGTTTCAAACAATGTATGTTGGGCATTGATTGATGTGGCATTTGTGAACTCTAGAGTTTCTCTCTAATGGATTGGACTGGAATTGTTGTGCACTTGTGGGCTCCTTTATTCCCTAACAATCGATATTAGAGTTGATGGACTCTCCTGGAGCATTTGATGTTGGTGGACTTGGGCTTGCACAGAAAACTCTTGATGAAGTAAGAAAAAAAATCCATGGATTCTTGATCAAGCAAAATTCGTAGTGCATGTGATGCCCAAGTATATAGCCCGTCTTGTTTTCCTTTAATTGTGATTATCTTACTCGTGTTGGGAGTGTCCGGAATTAATCTGAGGTCTTGTCGACCATTTGGGTTCACCGTTCTTGAAGCTTTTCTCGGATTCTCGTCTTTATTTTTTTTGGAGTTGAGTTTTCGCTTGTTTCGGAAAGCATGGGTTGGCATCAGGGGTGTCATGGAAAGCAGTCTTGTAAGTGCAGTTTTTGGGTGAAGAGCAAAATCGCACGTACGGAGGCTTGGGCCGCACGTGCGAGGAGGTGTGGCCATACGTGCAGTGAAAGGGTGCCTTCGATGGTTCGAGACTGCTTTAATTGCACGAGTGGAGGGCACATGCAGAAGGCGAGCCGCACGTGCGGGAATGAATGGCGCACCTGCAAAAATGGTACCGTAGGTACAGGAACGCGCTGTATCCGATTTTTTTTTCTTTTTCTTTCCATAGGTTGAGCACCCACCTCACTTTTCCCTCATCTCTCTATCTCTCTAAAACACTTTTCTCTTCCTTCTCTCTATAATTACTCTCACCAAATTACATTAATCCTTTGATTTCTCCAAATCTATTAGAGCTTTGACCCTAGTTCTTTCATTAAAGTTGGAGAACTCTTCAAGGGCTACATTTTGTGTAGTAGAGATCAGATTTCAACACCGTCAAATTTTGGGGTTTCTTCTTTCTTCTTCTCCAAATCTTAAAGTAGGAATAATCTTTGAGTTATATATATGTTTTTGCAAATCTATACTTGTTTGGAGTATTTATTCATATTTTGATCGTGATTTTGGGTTATTGAACCCTAGATGATTGTATGAGTGGAGTTTCTCTAATTTTTTCCAAAGCTTTTGAGAATATGAGCTATGTTCTATGGTGTGGGTGTTGTTTAGGAAGAATCTTTTCAAAAATGGAACAAAAAATCTTATTTTGGTAGAAACCCTAAAATTGGGGATCTATAATTGTATCAAATGAGGAATTTCATGGAGGAAATGAGAATTATTGATTTTGAAATTTATTGTTGGTTTGTCTTGGAAACAAAGTTTAGAAAATGATGTTTAACATGTGGAGAATACATGAATGTTGACATTGTTATATTATCTCTTAGAATTGTATTGTGATATTACATTGATGAAAGATATGAAAATTTAATCACAATGGAGGATTGTGTGGTGGAATTGAAAATGGAACTATATAAATGCTTTGTATATTTTGCATTGTCATTCTATTGAATCGCTATTGAAATTGATTTTGAACCTTGCATTGGAAAATTATTACCTAGAGAAAGGAATTGTTTTGTGAAACAAGATCATTTTGATTTGTTTTAGGGTAAATACATTGGTAGGTCTAGATAAGGGGTGTAGTTGGTATTGGTTAAGTTGGCCAGAGTATCCATTGTGAAAGATCGAAAACACACACGGAGGAGGTACTACGTGTCTTTCGGTTAGCAACCGGTAAAATGGAGATTGGTAGTGCTTATTATGCCTACTTGCAGACACTAACCTATGGATTACCTCAGTCTTATTTACCTCCCCTTGAACTACATTGAAGTTATTAAATTGTTACATTTTCAAATTGCATTGTGCACAAAGTTTCAAAAGATTGAGATATATGTTTTTGAGCATGACATGGCACATACATTTATCTCAGGAGACTATATAAATTGTATATACTTTGTTAAGATTTTTCTTACTGAGTTTTGTGCTCACCCAATGGAATTTTGTGCAGGAAAGGATGTGGTGATCCCGCCGAGTTAGAGGCGTGGAATATTTTTGAGAGCACAAGGCTCTTTCCTTTTGTTTGTAATTATTTTTGACAAGCCAAGGGCTTTACATGTATGGGTTTGAAAAGCTATTTTTGTGTAACCGGGCTTAAGCCTTAGAATTTGTAGCCCTTGAGGGCATTAATTTGTACTTGACTTATTTTGCCACATGTTATAGATTCATATTCTAGAAATGTTGAATATACACTTGCATGTGGAAGGGATTTTTTGTAAATCTCTGGCTGTTTAATGAGTACAAGTGTTGGAGATTTGATGACGATGTTAATGTTGATACCTTATTTCAGTATATATTAAGCATCGGATGTCATTAAATTGGAACACAAGATTATGTTGTTGAAGGTAATTGTAACGCCCCAATTTTTATACCCAAATAATAATACGATAACCATGGTTCTTTAAAGTAAAACTGAAAATAAATCCCCACACTTGCATTACATGATACAAACAGTCTTCATGCGATAATACTTTCACTTCAAATCAAAATAACATAAACAAATAGATACCCCCAAGGGTTTACAAGTTTCCAAGGCTTAGGCCTGGTTACACAAAATGGTTATTCAAACCCACACGAATACAGCCCTTTGCTTACAAATAGAGTTACAACAAAATGAGAGCCTTGTACTCTCAACACATATTTCCTCGCCGTTAGTTAGGCGGGATCACCACATCTTTTCTTGCACAAAAATCCCGTAAGGTGAACATAAAGCCCAGTGGAAAATCCTTAACAAAGTATATATATATTTTATACAAATTTCAAGAGATGAAATGTACGTGTCATGCTATGTCCTTTTTTGAAAGTAAATCACATTTTCATCTTCTGAAAACCATCATGCTCAATGATGTCATGCAATTTCAAATGTTCAAAACTTAACATTTTATCTCAAGGCCAGTAAATACGACTCTGGTAATCCCTAGGTAGGTGTCTGCAAGTAGACTATACAAGTACTATCTGTAGACACCCCATTTTTGACCGTCCTCAAGACTTGGACGTTATCGTTTGAACACTCGGTGATCATCCATGTTCATGTTCGTTCTGAGTTCTCGGAGGTCATGGCTACGCGCCTTGCCTCAAGATCTCTCAACTTGATTGTTTTGTGCTTGGTTGTGGACCAAACACTTGTATTTTTGCTTCTAAGGGAAGAAAGTGGCTCTTTGGCCATCCCTACACCCTACCGGCTAAGGCTTAAATCCATCGGCCCCTCTTTCTTTCCTTTGGACAAGAGTGTTGGCCGATTGACACTATATTTAGTCGGTCGGCCATTGTGTTGATCGATCAGCCTTTTTGCTGGCCGAACCCTGTTCATCTGCTTTATGCAGATATTTTGTGCCAGTTGGCACAGTTGGCACCCACAATTAACCCCCTCCATACACGTCTATGAAGGGATTTGCCTCTCGTTTAGCTTCTCTTGGAAGCTTTAGGATTTGAGCCTCTATAAAGAGGGAGCCCCTCCTCTCTCCTCCAGGGTTCAGAAAATTGGTTCTTGAGAGGATAGATATAGTGTTGTATCTATTCTTCCTGTTTTAGCTTTGTTTTGTGTCCAAAAGTGTAATATTGTCTTACTATTGTACACAAACACACACTAGAACACCATCCTTGGTTGCTGAGGTACTAGGAGGTTGATTTTAGTGTTCTTGGGTTGGTTTAAACTCAGAAAACCTGTTGGAGCTTTGTTCTTGAAGAGGTTCTACAAGGGTGAGCTTCTTACCTTTAGATACCCCTTTCTTGCTTAAGCTTTTAGCCTATCTTGCATCTGTTTTTAAGCTTAACTTATAACTGATAAAAGTTTTGTTTTTAAGTACTTAAAATAGTTGTTTAAGATCACTTTGGTGTTTGGGGTTGTTTACCCCCCTCTTAGGCCTTGTTTGGCCTCATTTTTGTGCCCTTTTTGTGAGCTTCGGAACCACCTTGTGTTGGCCTTCTCACCATTGAAATCCAGAGAGATTTCAGTGGTGGGGATGATGTTTTGAGGTCCTAATAAGGAGAGAGCCATCCCCCCTCCTTGTTGTCTTCAATACTTGTCATATTTGCCTCATATATGAGCACCTTTGTTAAGTTCATGTTGGCCATGTCTTAGCTGGTATTTGGTGTTATTTTGCCATGATTTATGTCTACCCAAAGTTGGTTTAGTGGTCTCTTGCATGCACCATATACTTGTCTTGTAATCCCTTGATTTGCCTTAACATGCGTTATGTTGTAAAATGTCATTCTAGCATGATTTTGGCTTGACTTCAAGAAGCTTTTATCCATGTTTTGGTATACTTGAGGTCTGATTTTGATTGTCTTGGTCATCCATGATTTGCTTTGTATAGCTACCATGCAATCTAGCTTGTAGGCTTTGAGTGTTGAATCCTCTAGCATGCTCTACTTGGATCATTTCAGTGGTTTGGCATCACTTGTAATGTTATTTCAGTCCATATAGTATGTTTGAATACTTGCACTTATTGCTCCTTTGATGCTTTAAAGGGTTTGTGTTTTGTGCCTCATGAATGTGTCATTGCGTATGCCACCATGCTTAGGCCTTTGGGGTGCCATCTAAGTGGGTTTTTGGGCTCATTTTGACATGCCATAACTCTATTTTTGGTTGCTTAAATCATGCCATGTTTGGTTGTATTAGGTGTAGTGTAACACCTCTTTGGTAGCCTTGCATGCCTCATGATTTTCCCCCTTTGTCTTAGCTTGTTTAGGCTTTGGTCATTGCATATTTTAGGCTCACTTTGGCATGATTTAGGACTATTTTGGGTCATTCTTGCCATATGCTCTTTGTTTTGTGTAGCTTTGGTTCAAGTCCCTTTACTAGTCCTCAGCTCTAAGCCTCATGCATGCTTCACTTGTGTAGTTTGGTTGATTTGGCATCATCCCTTGCATGTTTTCAGAGCTTAATGTGCTTGTCACATATCTATGTTTGTCTCTTATAAGTGTCCTTAAAAGCTGCCCTTTTGATGCTTAAGTGTTGGACCATTTATATGCATGTTTGTATGTGCATTTGTCCTCATTTTCTTAATACTTTAGCCACTGATTTGGACCTATTTGAGAGCTGTCCATATTAGTTTAAGTCTAATGTTATTTCAGTCCATATAGTAAGCTTGAATACTTGCACTTATCGCTCCTTTAATGCTTTAAAGGGTTTGTGTTTTATGCCTCATAAATATGCCATTATGTATGCCCCCATGCTTATGCCATTTAGGTGCCATCTAAGTGTGTTTTCGGTCTTGTTTAGACCTGCCTTGGGGCTGTTTTAGGTTCCCTTGGCCCTTTGGGGCTTGCCTCATGTAGCCTTGGTTTGAGGTCCCTAGCTAATTTCAAGTTTTGGGCTTTGTTACATGCTTTACTTGCTTTGTTTAGTTGGTTTTGCACCTTTCCCAACGTGATTTCAGAGCTTACAATGTATGTTACATGTCCATTGCTTATCCTCTTTTAAGTGTGCTTAAGAGTTGTTTCACTATGCTTATGTGTTAGGAGCGTTAGGCCAATTGCATGCATGTTTGTATGTGTTCTTGTCCTCATTTCCATAGCATTTTGGCCATTGATTTGGATCTATTCGAGAGTCGCCCATTTTGGTTTAAGACCATCCCCGCATGTTGTTGCATGCTTGCCTTGTATGTTGTCACATGCTCGTTGCATATTTGGTAAATTGCATGTTGTAGCATGCTAGTTTAATTGTGCCTTGTTGTGTACTTGGTCCATGACATGTCGTTGCATGCTTAAGTTGTAATGCATTTGGCATGCATTCTCTCTTTTTAATTTGCTCAACACATTGTTACATGTTTGCCTCACATATTGTTATATGCTTGAATGTTGTTACATGTCTTTCATATTTGCATGCTTAAGTCACATTTTGCATGCTTGTTAAGTTACATGCTTGTTTGCATGCTTGTCTTTACATATTGTTATATGCTAATTGCCTTGTATAGCATTGTTGCTTGCATACTCATGTTGCATTAGTTTGCTTGCATGCTTAGGTTACATAGCATTTGTGCATGCATCCATTGCCTCTTGATAAACCGTGATAGAGGTTGGGGGCCCCTTTATGTGCTTTGTGTGCATTTCATTTGATATTGAAGTTGCACACTTGGCTTCTTTGACTATCATGTATTGAAATGCGTGATTGATAGTCCGAGGGTCGAGGACTATACTCCCTTGAGCTCACGACATGATAGAGAGGGTAGTCGTGCACACATTGTCTTGAAAATGCATTGCCATGCTCTGTTTGTCCTCTGCTGCAACAACACAGCATTCTGCAGGAAAAGATGGTTGACCAACCATCTTCAATTCCGGTCGGCAACAAATATTTGGCCGAGAGCCTTATTGTTGGTCGATGGCACCATTACCTTGGCCGATGACTATAACACTTGGCCGATGACATCCCACAACACCTAGAAAGTGATTCAGAATCATCCTTGGGACTTGTGCAGTCTTCAAAGGAGGAAAACAGTGGAAACAGAGGCAACATGTGGCATGGCAACGGATTTCCGAGCAAAACCGACCGAGCATGCATTTGTCCCTCTTCTCAAGGCCTCTTTACTGTTTTTGTAGCTTAGTTAATTTGTTTAATTAGTTAAGTGTTGTGTAATAATTAATTAGCTTGTTAGTTAGTTAATTAGTTAATTTGTATTATTCTTTCACTCTCTCCTTCGAGAGAGCCAATGGTTTCTTTCTTCCTTTTATTTAACCGCTTACGATGGTTAGATTTAGGGCATATTTCAGTTAGCATTCTTATGCTATACATGTTTGCATCATTCATTCGTGTTGCACGCACTGGGCTCGGCACATTATACTAATTGCATAAGTATTTCAATTCCAACTTGAATACATGTATCAATTGTTGCATCTCATATGCCATCATAGAATAGCCGAGCCTATTTCTAGTTGCATTTTGCATGTGTTGCATTAGGCATCTTAACATAGCTAGGATCATGCATTGATTTCTAACTAGCTATTGTTTTGGCTCGATGTACTAGGTAAGATTTTATGCTTTAGCATCTTGCACGAGTGTAAGTGTTGTCATGATAGCAAGCTTACCATGAGGCTAATTGCTTATGTGATATAAACTGCCTGAATGCCTGTGGGTGAAGGTTGGATTACTTGAATTGGAATAATTCATTGAAATCCGTGTTTTAGCCTACTTGCAAGTAGCAAACTTCAAACCATTTTCCAAACAAACGGGTATGCGATGCTTTGTTCCGAATTAGGCGATCTAGTCTATACTTGTGTGTTGTGCGCATCATATAGTAATTCTAGCTAATTAACTGGAATAAGAACATATATATTTTCAAAACAAAATATCATGCTTAGTACAGGTCGATCTTCGGATCGGGCGAGCGGGGGTGCTCATAGATGACCTTCCCCAATCGTACCCAAGTTCCCGAGCCGAAGCAACTTTGGTGATGACGGACTCATGGCCTTAGGCAATGAGTCAGGGTTTCCTAAATTCTCCCAAAATAAATATTTAGGTGGTGACTCTGTATCTGGCAAAGCAGTCTATGTTTGGCACTTCTTTCTTAAAAATCTATTTTCCAAAAACGATTTGCCGGATTTGGACTCTTTGGTGATTTATCAGTCTTGCATTGCACTTTGCAAGATCAGATTAAGAACCGTGACAAATGAGTCCGAACTGTGGTAGCATAAGCCCTCAAGGGTGCGTCCACACTATCAAATTATCATTTTTACTGGTATTAACCGGAAAGCTCGACACCAATCCGCACTGGTTTTCGGTCTTTCACCCCGGACTTTCAGGCCAACTTATTCAATATCATCTACACCACCTATCAAGACTTACCAGTGTATTTATCCCAAAACCATTCCATGAAAACTTATTTCTCAATATTCTTTTCTCAATGCAAGTTTTCAAATTAACTTTCAAAATTTAATATAATCAAATGAATTGATATGCCAATTTCACAATATGAATATAAATATTTTTATTATGATTCATCATCCAAGGAATAACACAATTCCTTCTTCTCAAGTATCCTCAACAATTAGTCATTTTAAGACTATTTCAACGTTTTGAACATTAATTTCCAAAATGAACAACAATTCTCTTATTCCCTGAAATTCATCATTTATATAAATATAAATGAGAAATTTTCTAAACATCCATTTATTTTGAAACACAAAATAAATATAACAATATCATTCATGGATTTTCAATTTCTTTTAAAAATCCCCAATTTCTAGGTTTTCTCACCAAAGCTATACAACTCAAATATTTTGAATGAAAACTTTCCAAAAATCATCTTTTCTTCAATCAACAAAGATCAAAACCTATAAGATCATTTTAAAAGAACAAGAGACAAACCCACTTTCAAAATAGATCAACTTCTTGAATCAACAATCAATTTTCGAAGCTATCGAAGGATGATTTCGAAAATCATCTAGATCTTGCAAATATATATATATAACTCTAAGAAAATCCCTACCTCAAGTATTGAAGAAGATTTGAGATGAAACCCTAAAATCAACGATGCCTAAACTTGATCTCCACCGCACACAATGAAACCTTTGAGATGATAACCAACTTTGATGAAGAACTTAGGTCTAAATCCCAATGGATTTGGAGAAATCAAAGAGAGAAGATGACTTTTAGAGACAGAAACTGTAGATCTGAAATTCTGGAGAGTTTTGGAGAGAGAGAGAGAGAACTGAAAAAGTGATCTGAAATATCAGATTCACGAAGCCCTCCTCGAGCGCGGAAAGCCCCGCTCGAGCGTCAAACACAGCCTCCCACTCGAGCACGGAAAGCTCCGATCGAGAGTTGAATACACTTTCCCAGTACTTTTGTAGACAGGTCAAACTTCTGGAACCAAACATTCTCCGCTCGAGTGCATAAACGGCCTCTCATGCAGACAAGCAACTTCGAATGCATTTTGCATTTTTGCTTCGGGGCACTGCCCCGAACCCACCAAGGGGCGCGGATCCCTGGACTCCTACGAGCTGACCGGGCAGCTCGATCCCCGACCTACTTAGTGAAGTGGCAAAACATGAAAGAATTAACTTCTGATACAACTCTGCAAGGAACAATTCGGGTTGGATTCGCATCTAAAGGTTTGGAGATATTACCTATTCCAAACACACTGCTATAACCAGATAACCAAAATAAAGGGAATACAGGTAAACTAAGATACGTAACACTGTTCAAAACCATACCAACCCGAGCTCGGAATACCACACAGAGACGAGTCAAAACCAGGATTGCTACAGTAATGAGTTGTTTATATTAATTGCTTTGGGGCATTATAGTGCACATGGAGGTTGGACTACGGCAAGGTGGCTCTCTCAATGGAGTATGGTGGCTCACGATGGAGTTTGTGCAACTGGGTAGGTTCAGTTCGACTCGATGTTGGAGAGTTATAGGTCAGGATTAAGGGAGAGTACGTGTTATCTATGATGAACTTGCGGATAAAGATAAAGACTCGAAGAAGAGTAAGGAGAGGTCGATATTTGGTTCACATGAGGGCAAGATTCTTGGAACATGTGTGAAGGTAGAGTTCAACTTCGGATAAAGACTAAAAGAGATTGGTCTTAATATACATTAAATAGGCTCTTCAGTTATAGGCTTAAACTTTTAAGTGGATATGAGTTTTAAACAATGTATATTGGGCCTTGATGTGGCGTCTGTGGACTCTAAAATTTCTCCCTAATAGATTGAGCCAATATTATTGTGCGCTTGTGGGTTTCCTTATTCCCTAACAATTATTCTAATTCAGAATGTATTACTCCAAAGTGAGAAGCATAAAAGAAATTACATATAGAGCACGAAAGGTGAATGTTTCTTTTAGTTTGAAGAAATTTTGAGCACTTCTCCACATCCAACTTCTCATATTGGGAGCCTAAAGAAAGTGAAAACTTCAAACAAGATTCACATTCACATGTTTTTATATTATAGTAAGGATAAATTAAAATTTTCACCCTTATAGTTTGACTTAAATTTCACTTTGATCCCTACATTTTAAGTTTAATTTCAATTTTGCTGTCCAAATTTTCTATTGCAAATTATACTGGTAGTCTCTATATTTTGATACTTATGTCATTTTAATCCCTGTAATTTCAATTGACTCAATTTTATCCTTGAATTTATTACTCAATTTAGTCCAATTGAATACAATCATTAGCATTTTGTTTTTATAATAAAAATGTGTACATAAGCGGCATGTGTCATGATTTTAAAGGCAAAATAATAGGTTTGCTCAACTTAGTGAGTTAAGCTCAATTAATTCAGTAATTATTTTTCGTCAAAAATACTAATGATATTATCGATTGGACCAAATTAACACAATCTAAAATTAATGGTCAAAATTGAGCCAATTAAAAGTAAAGGGACTAAAATGACATCAGAGGTAAAATGTAGGGACTACTAGTATAATTTTCCCATTTTTCTGTCTATACACCTCAGGTGCTTGAAACGTGTTACAAAATCATTAATTTTAATGCCAAATTTGAGCTGAATGACAAAATTAAAATTGTATTTAAAGTGTAAAAACCGAATTGTTATAATTAAGACAATAGGATCAAAATAAAATTTTGATCAAATTGCAATATTTAAAAGTGTAATTTACCCTTAAAATAATGTTAGTGTAACCACATTTGAATACCATATTTAAATATCATCTAAATAACCGTTTTAAATGACATTATATTAGTTGCAATTTTATTCTATTTAAATATCAGTTGCAACATGAGTAGAGCTTATCAAATCAAATGACATGTGATTAATGTCATATAAAACATGGAATGACATGGTTGCATCATTCAATGCCAAATTCAAATCTAATTATGACAGAGATGTCTTGAAGAATCGATACAAACATTTGAGGAGGCAGTACAATGATGTTAAGGTTCTTCTTGAGCAGAATGGGTTTTCTTGGGATGAAACACGAGAAATGGTGTGATTAATGTCATATAAAACATCAAATCATGTGTTTTCCAAATATGATATTAAAATTTAGTCACTATAATTACTCTTTATACTATTCTAGTTTCCTTCATTTTTTCCACTTTGGTCATGGGCAACTAGGGTTTCTACCAGGACCACCATAGTAAATGTAGTTGCCCCAATCACCATCATTGCCCATTTGAACATTGTAGCAATTGGATTGCTCAGCAAAAGTGCCAACACCTATAGGAGCTATTAGATGGTTGGAACCATCTACTATCTGGATGTTCTTCATGAAACTTGCTTTTCCAAACCCTTCTTCAGGGAAATGACCACTCCCCATTTGGGTGGTGGTGTGTTGCCCACCTGACTCGAAGTTCAGCACCTCTCCTCCCCACTGAATCTGTGAAGCACTGTCTGCAAGGTATGAAAACAAGGAGGTTGGCCAGTAACCCACTAGCTCATTCCCATATTGCAACCACCAGTCACCACTTCTTGGGTCCTAGTAAATTACAACACCCATTATAAACAAAATCAAAACGATGTTCAAGAGAGAGAAAAAAAAATAGAGTCCGATAAAATATTGGGAGACTTACGTGTAAGTCCTATTATATGATTGTCCAATAGGTCATTAATGACATTTTTCATTATACACTATTAAAATATATCACTCATTATTAATTTTCAGCGACAGTTTGAAAAATGTCACGAAAAATGTCACGAATTGTAAGTTTTAGCTATAGTTTAAAAAAATCGTCACAAAAAAAGGTCACAAATTTTCAACTTTCAGCAATAGTTTGAAAAATTCATCACAGAAAAATGTCACTAATTATAAATTTTTGCAACAATTTATAAGAATCATAACAGAAAAAAAGTCACTAATTGTTAACATTAAGTGACATGTAAAAAAAGTCACAAAACATTAGTTGTAGTGACAATTCTAGTATGACTTATTTTCAATAAGATTTGATAGGAATTAAGCCTAATTATTAGAACCTATTGATAATTTACCCTAAAACATTTCAAAAAGTAAAAGTGGAGTTATAAAATGAATAAGTTAGTTTGGCATTGACACTTCTTTGAAATCATGTAATGCTTTTTTAATTTTTAAGATTTTTCAACAAAAATCACTTTTTAATTGTCTAAAAAAAAAAAAGTCATTTGTTTAAACTTGAAGAATAAAATAATAAAATCAAACATTTAAAATCAACTATTTATGTAACTATTGCAGTTATTTTGTGCATCACTACTACTAAATATATATACTTGTGTATAAGATAGTAAACAAAGATAGAGACATAAAAAGAAAGGCCCTTTGGTGTTGACTTTTTAGTTAAAATCGTTAAAATTTTAAAATATTAAATTAAATTACTGTTTCTATTTTTTTATACATTTTTTATAAGAAAAAAAATTAAAAAATTAATGAAATTAATCACTTTCCAAACACCCTCAAAAAATAGATAGAGGGGTGGGTTCCTTTCCCTCCCTACACCCAACCCTCCACCTACCAAAGATTTTGAGAGTGTTTAGAAAGTAACTATTTTAATTGAATTTTTTTTTTTTATAAGAAATTATACTTTTGCCAACTAGTTTTGCCAACTAAATAAATTTTAGTCGCAATAATATCACATTTGCCGACTAAAAAAAATTTAGTAACCAAAAGTTTATACTTTTACCAACTAACGTAATTTAGTCGCAGACGTGTTGTTTTCCACGACTAATTTGAAATATTAGTCCCCAAAAATAGATGCTAGAGGTTGAAAAAATGGACGGGGCACGTTAAACTTGTAGCCACTAATGAAATTTAGTTGCAGTTATCAAAACAACATCATTTTGTTTGTTGGATGCATGCTGGGACAAATAGCTGACTGTAAAAACCGAATTGTTATAATTAAGACAATAGGATCAAAATAAAACAAACAACATAGTAGCCAAAAGTTTTTATTTTCCACCACTAATATGATTTAGTCATAGAAATATTGAGTTCTGCGACTAATTTGAAATATGGGTCGTGAAAACTAAAAGCGGCAAGGTGAAAAAAAAAAACAAAAAAACAAAAGAGAGCAGGAACCAAAATAATTTTAGCAACTAATGAATTTTGTCCCGGATATCAAAATGACGTCGTTTTGATGGTTCGCATATCTATTGTATTATGTGGCGACCAAGTGATTGGTCAGAAAAAACAATTAATACTTTTGGCGACTAAATTTGCTAGTCAGTGTTTCAATACTCACCAATGTTTTAAAAATCAGACTGGTAAGCGAACTAGAAAAGGGATCGGATAAATGAGTCACTGGTTTAACCGTCAAGCCGAACTGGAATCAAATTGTAACATCACAATTATTTTATAAATATATTAAAAAATATTTAATAATAACATAAGAATTAAGATACATTTATTTAAATTATTTTTAAATTTTAAGATAAATTTATAATTCAATAAATATATTTATCTTTATTATTTGTAAAATATATTAATTATATGTAATGTTTGAAAGAAAATGTAATAAAAATATGTGCATATACCAAATATAAACAAAAGTTGAATGTGACATGGTGGTTAGTCATACTTCCACGTGGTTCTATGTTCAACTTTCCCAAGCAATATAGTTTCGCAAATTTACATGCCATTTGGCAAAATGGAGGATCCTAGGCCGGTCAATGATTTAGCTTGAACTAGCTTGTTCGGTCCAGTATTCAAAACATTGCTACTCACATTTCAATAATAATGTTTTAACTACTAAATGATTTAGTCGCGGTAGTTATATGTCCAATGACCAAAAGTTTAATCGCCAAATACTTGTTTTTGCCAACTAATAATTTTTTTCAGCCACAGATTACTTTCCCTGACCATGTATTAACGACTAAAGTGACCACCAAAATTTTTTGTTACAAAATGCTTTGCCAATTAAAACAGCCTTTTTACGACTAAAATTTTAGTCGACAAAAAGATAATTTCACCGATGATGACATATTGCTATATTTGGCTTCCCTCCCTAATAAGTCTTTGTTTAGAATGAACTTTTTTAATCTAACTTTTTGACTATTTAACTATTTTAACCTGACTTAAAAAGTTATTTTTGGAATGATGATGGACTTTTTTTAAAATTGATTTAATAGTTGTGAGAGAGAAAAAAAATGATTATAGTTTGAATTTGACATTTTGTCTTATTAGCTAAAATAGCTAATTTTGTCTTTATTGATTATTTTAACTCCAAACTCTCATCCTAAACAATCCCTAAATACCGAAACTTCCCCTCCTCATCATTTCCAAAGCCTTTTGAGTGCTTTTCTATGGTGAAGCCTCTTTTTTCCCCCCATGCTTGTAGGTTGAGAACCACCAGCATTGAGGCACCTCAAACTTAACATTGATTAGGCTGCAGAGGGAAATCCGAGTTGGGCTAGTGGTGCTTGGTCAACAAGTTCCAGTTCTAAATTCGCTCTCAATTGTTCCAACTAAACACAGCCTAATGGATTTTGGTGTTGATGGCTTTTCAGATGCATTGGTCCTTCCATTAGCAAACATGTTGAATTTTGGGCCTTACAAGATGGGCTTGTCATGACAGTCAACCTTAACTTGAGCAGCATCGAATTAAAAGTGATTGTTAGTCCCATTGTGGACCTTCTAAATAACAACAATAATACTCATCATAGACTCATCAACAATATCCTTAATTGCATATTCCACACGAAGAAGTTAGGCTTAACCAGATTAAACACTACTAGTAAGAAGCAAATAATGAACAAATATGATGGCCAACATATGCAACGTGGCGATTTTATTTTCTTTATGTAGCCCCTAATTGTATTTTAAATTAAATAACACTCAAAGCTAGAGGCAACACAAACTATGAAATATGGGTATTTCGACAAACATATTGTATCCGTATTGGGTACTTCTCGGCGTATGGTGTACTTAGTATGGTACTTTTGCATACGTACCCGGTATAGGAAACACGCACTCAAAATTTTTTGTTATTAATTTTTGATGTACACAGACGTACCTAATAAATACTCAAGCCGTATCGTACCTCAGTCAAAATAATATTTTCTTCTACTATAGAAATAAAATTCATTTTATTAGATTTCTTTTTTATTTGTAGTTTAATGCTTAGCATGATTTTAAAATTAAGCTATGATTTGTAAGTTATTTAATATAATGACATTTAATTTTAATTTATACCTTTACTTTTGAAAAATTCTAATTTACATCCTTTAAAAAGGATACACCATATGCACTTCTAATTATGTCATTTTCTTCTTTAGTTATGACAAATTTTGTTTTTTAGTTATGATTCATGAGTTCTTTAACTACGTCTCATATTGTTTTTAGTTATGACATCATGTTTTTAGTTATGACTCAAAAAATTGAAATTATTTCATTTTTCTTTCAAAAATGCATAGGAGCACTAAAACGGGAGCACTAGGGGAGCATTAATGAGTTGGCTCCCTCCATGATGTGATGGGTGTCTCTGTTGTTGTTGGTTTTTTTTTTTTTTTTTCTTAACATTTTCAGCTGATTCGATATATTAGTGCTGTATTTTTAGAGCTCCTAATCTGCTCCGTTTTTCTTTTTAGTCATCAAAGGTTGTGCACCATAATGTTTCCCGAGGCATTAAATCTTAATTGTAGGTTAGGTCTTAGCAAATTAAATCATTTAATTAATTTTTGTTTTACTTCAAATAAAAAATAAATATTTTTTTACAAACGTACTAAATCGTACCCATACGCTACATTTTTTTTTTTTTTTTGAAATTTACCATATCAATGCACTCACACCTGTGCTTCATACACAAGGGACCAGACTTATTTAATTTTCATATAATACCACTTTAAACATCCCCCCCTAAAAGTAAAAGTAAAAAAATAAAATAAAAAAATAAAAAATAAATCATGAAGGTATGAGCATATGTGATGTCAAAGATTCTGTGAATTTTTCTATAATCTTTTCTTGTTTTAATTTTATTTTTATTTTATTTTTTTTAAACTAAAAAAAAAGAAAGATGTTTTAAGGTGTTATCACTACATCCGTGGATTCAGGTCTCGAGGTAACTAATTGTCAATCTGATTTAACCCAACTCAAAGGAAGGGGTAGAACTCAACCACACACCACAGACGAGCCTCAGTTTCGACGGGAGTACAGGCGGGGTCTCTAAAGAGAGCCAACTACGAAATAGTAGAATTTGCCCCTCCTGGAAATCGAACCTGGGTCACACCTATGGGGAGAGATGCTTTCCCCACGAGGCCACCAGCACGGTGGTAATCTTTCTATAATCTACTATTTTGAAATTTAGCTATCATTATAGTGGAACAACATTAGAATATTTGTTTTTACTCTATTTTATATAAGAGTACTTTAAATATTTAAGCAATTAAAAAAATAGACTTACGTGTAAGTCTTATTAAATTAATTTATTATCAAATAGGTCTTATGATAATTAATGATATTTTTTATTATATATTCTTAAAAAACGTCACTAATTGTTAATTTATAGCGACAATATGAAAATTGTCACAAAAAAGTCATCAGTTATAAGTTTTAGCGACAGTTTAAAAAAATTGTCACAAAAAACATTACTTATTTTCAATTTTTAGCGACAATTTGAAAAATTTACCATAGAAAATGTCAATAATTGTAAGTTTTAGCGACAATTTTTAAAAATCGTGATTAAAAAAAGTCATTAATTGTCAATTTTTAGCAACATACGTAAAAATGCGTCATGAAAAATTATTTTTTGCGACAATTGTGCTAAAATTTATTTTTAATAGGATTTGATAAAAATTAAATCCAACTAATTTATCCTAAAAAAGAAGTAGGTAATGCAAAAGTCCATTGTCTTAATGTATAAAATATTACCTTCCAAGCTAGTAAGTTGCATTGATATTGGGAAGCATCATAAGCAGAAATAGGGTAGATGGCGGCCCCCAATGCAATTTTATTGCTGGTTTGAATAAAGCCTGAGCAGTGCAGGTTGTAGCACCCTGTGGTTTGATATGTATCTCTCTGTCATTTAACATTAACCAATTTCACCATTAAACACGTGTATTTATATATATTAACACTACCCTGGAGAAAAAAGATAAACTCAAAAAGAAACATTACTGGGAAAAAATTAAAATAATTAAAGACTCACAGTCCAATATGTGAAAAGTCTCGGCTTGTCATCTCCATACATATCTGGAAAAACCTGTTTATTTTTTATTTATTTATTTTCATAGAGAGAAGACATAAATGAGATGAAGTGAAACACAAAGGGAAAATATACTAAAACAAAAAATGTGGAAAGAAAAATAAAGTGTATGACTAATATTTTAAATTTTTTATTTATTTTATTCTATTTTTATTTTTTGTGTGTGTGTGCAGTGTGTGTAGGGATCATCACTCGCAGCAAAGATGATAAATGATAAATTATATTTAGCATTATTAACATGTCAATCTGGCATTACTGTTATCTACAATAGTTAGGTTTTTACACTTTCTGTCAAATGATAATGTAACCATTTCGTCTATTTGATATAAATGACATTGAATGAAAATATTCACCCAAAAAAAACATTGAATGAAAATTGGCATGTGTGTCACACTTGACATTTATTTAAGGGCATAAATAAAATGACAAATTACATCAATAATTTTTGCATTTTACCTTTTGTGTCATTTAGGACACTATCATTTCAATTAGGTCAATTTTGATCTTTAATTTTAAATTTTGTATCAATTTGGTTCAATTGATAATGACAATTAATATTTTTAAAAGAAAATAATCACTGAGTTTGTTAAGATTAGCTCAGTAAGTTAAATAAATTTATAATTTTGCCTATAAAACATTGTACGTGCCACTCATGTATAGATTTTTCATTTGAAAAAAGAAAAAAAGAAAAAGAAAAACTAACAATTTTAATTAATTGGACAAAATTTAGACAAAATTGTAACATCAAAATCGAACTAATTGAAATTATAAAGACCAAAATAACACAAAGACTAAAAAGTAGAACTTTGGTAAAAGTGAATGGAGCAAAATGAGACTTTGATGAAAGTAAGGATGCTAATCAAATGAGGAAATGCAGTAATAATTTAGATTATGCGTAGCATTTTTCATTATTGAAACAAAAGGGAAGAATAACAAGAAAATCTACAATATAATCAAATTAATGTGAAAGTGTACCTGCCAACCAGCTTCAACAGTGTTGATATCTGAAGGATAAGAACCTGCTATGATCCAGAGCTGGGACAAGCTAAATTCCTTGGATTGCTGGAGTATGGGTTTCCAAACATTCATGGTTGCCTTTGTTCCATAATACTCGTCTCCTTGAACAAAACCTATTGCATGCTAAAACAACTCCAAAATAACATAAATAAAAATCATAAACAAAAAATAACATAACATAAAAAAAAAAAAAAAAAAAAGCACAAGGGTTGGGATTCTCTCTAGTTGACTTTCCCAACTAATCACAAACTCATCTCAATAATCTAAACTGTTTATCTTGTGAAGTTCTCCAAATAGATCACTTATGTAGAAAATCATATTAATAGGAAAATTGTAGTCCCATGGATAGATCATATAGTCATCAAAAAACTTAACGGTCTTTTCTCAACAAAAAAACAAAAAATGGCAGTAATCCAATTATAATTACAATAACATGACAAGTGATGCCAAATCACTGAAATGGTCGAAATAAAGCATGCTAATGGCTTGAATACTCAAAGCTAACAAGCTAGATTGCATGGTGGCTATACAAAGCATGGCATATGTGACCCAAGCAACCAAAATCAGACCTCAAGCATGGTAAAACAAAGTTAAAAGCTTCTCAAAGTTAAGCCAAAACATGTAAACATGGTGGTCTAAACACAAGGTGTATGTTAAGGCAAATGAGGGGATTGCAAAGCAAGTATATGAAGCATGTAAGAGCCGACTAAACCCACCCAAAAAAGAGTCATGGCATGTTAAAACAACACCAAAAACCCACTGAAATGAGGTCAACATAAGCTAAGCAAACATGCTATTATGGTGAGCCAACAATGCAAGCAAATGAGACACAAAGGGAGGGGGTGTCCCTCCCCTATTCAAGACTTCAAAACCACTTTTCTACCACTGAAAATCCTTTGGATTTCAGTGGTGAGAAGGTCAAGACCAAAAGGGTTCAAAGCTCAAAAAGAAGGTCACAAAAAAAGGCCAAACAAGGCCTAAGAGGGGATAGACAACCCCCAACCCAAAAGTAACCTTAAACAAACATATTTAGCATATAAAAACAGAACTTTTTTCAGTTGGACACTAAGCTTAAAACAGTATGCAAGTATTGCTAAAAGCTTAAGAAAAAATGGAAAATAAAAGAGTAGTTACTCACCCTTGAAGAACACTTTAAGAACACCAATTCTAACACCTCCTTTTGATCAAAACCAACTCAAAAACTCTGAAAACAACTCCTTAGCACCTCAGTAACTAAGGGATAGTGTACCACTAGGTGCTTTAGTGCCAAAATATGAACAAAACACCCTTTAGAACACTATTACACACACAACTATATAAAGAGAGGAGATATAAAGAGAGAGTGATATATATATTCTATATCAGTTGGCTGAACCTCTAGAAAGGGAGGGGAGGCTCTCCTCTTATAGGAAATCCAATTCCAAGCTTCCAAGGGAAGCTAAGTGCATGGATGAAATCCCTCCATACATGTGTATGGAGGGTAGAGTTTGTGCTCACCAGCTGGCACAACTGGCATGCACAATGCCTGAAAAAGGCAAAGAAAATGCCTCGGCCAGAAAAAGTGGCCGATCAACCAAGAAAATGGCTAGCCGACCAACACAAACCCGAATTCTGCCATCCTTTTTAGGCATTGGAACAATGTTAGCTAACCAAGTCGGATACTCAGATACAAGTAAGAACCCTGCGTTGATTTGTTTGGTTATTCCTCTTTGATTTTAAATGCCCAATTTGGACGAACCTTGCGGAGTTTTTGCTTGACTGGTCGGTCCTTGGGGTTGAGAGGGATCCTATGCTGTACTATCTCAGGATTGATTCCAGGCATGTCTTCGTAGGACCACATAAAAACATCTTTGAAATCTCTTTAATAAAGTGATTAATCGCTTGCGCTCCTCCAAAGACAATGTGGAACCAATCTAGACTAAGGGTGGATCTTTCTCAGTACCTACATTAATTGACACAATCTCATCCAGTAAGGGTCTAGCACACCTTTCCTCCTCTCAGTCAAATAAAGTTTTTAAAGCCCAAGGAATTTCTTCCTTTTCGTTTTCATCAAAGTTTTGAAAATCACTGTCAGTACAGCAAACTAAGGGCACAGAAAAGTAAGCAAAGTCCACTGCACTTTCATTCATAATGTCAGGGTCCTCGGTTACAATTGACTCAAAAGAAAAACTGAAAGACGACCAGAACAGGACTTTGGCACCCAAGTTACCACCCCTAGAAGTGCCAGACTCTGACTCAATAGACTAACTTGAATCCGATTAAGACTCGACAGACTTAGTGGAATCAGACTCAGACTCATTATCCGATTTAGAACTTTTAATAGAGCCCCTTATGAACTACCAAACCAATCGTGGAGCCTCGGCTATGTCCAAAATGAGATTGGTGCAATCAACTGTTTGTCCATCCTCGATCACAGAAATGGCAACATTATCTCCCAAGTTAGTAGGCTCAACCCCGGCGTTGGAATCTGCCAGGAAGTCAACCACTGTTATCCCCAAGAGTTTCTCTTCACTCCTCTCCGAACTACTACTTCTTTCCTGCCCCACATCAATACTCAAATAGATCCACTCATCCTCATCATCTGAGAACTGGTGATTGAAGAAAATCTCAAACCCAGAGTATCTCTTCCTTGTTTCTTGTTTGATCTACGACTCTGGGAATCTATAGAAGGGGAAGTCTTCTCATTGATAGAAAAAGCATCCATTTAGAGTCCCTCTAATTGGCTCATGGATTACTTCAAACCACCTCCCGGCACTTTTCACCTTAATTCTCTCTCTCACGTTATCTCTTTTCTTCTTCCAATCCTCTTCAGTCGGCTCGTATCCCAACCTGAAAGCATGAGGGTTATGGTTCACTTCTCTGGCAGTAGCATTTCCTTGCCTTCCACTTTTACCCAATCTCAATCCGGGAAGATGTCCTTGTTTGTTCGTCATTTATATGGTCTGAGCGCTTACATAGTTCCCCCATCTTCTGCCATGATAGTCTACACCAATCGTGCCTCTACTCTGTCCTAGCTTGGGAATGATCTAGAGTTTCACTATTTCAAACAAGCGGCATCACAACATCCTAACAAATAAGAGAGTATCATGTCCTATTTTTGAGAAGTCACTAGGGCTAACTATATGCACTAGGCCGATTGGTCAAAAGGGTACCTCAACAAGATTAGCTAATATACCTCTCACACCTAACACTGAGAAGTGAAAGGAGGATCAAACGGTATGACAATAATCTATATCCGAGGGTTGTGTTTCCAACATAGCAGAGACCACGACCGGCCAAGTTTTTTAGGCAAGCCTCCAGCAAGCCGTCTAGGAATAGCAGATGAAAAACACTGTGACTTATAAGCACCAATGCAAATGCAATGCAATGAACATATATATGTTAATGAAATCTCACATCATAAAGTTCAAGTCAAGTTCTCTTTTTCTCCCCAGCAAAGTTGCCAGAAACGATAGCTAATTTTTCGCGCTCCTCGGACGGGTTTAGCCTCCTCGGATGCGATTCCCTACAGTTCAGACTCCCGTGGTCTTGAACCTGGTTTCACAAGTGCAATGTGAAATAAAGAAAACAAAAGTTCAAATCTGGCCAATCCTAGAAAAATTTACTATCCACAAGAAATGTCAAAAATGGACTGTATTGCCAGATTTTAGAGTTGCTACCTAATATTTTTTGGGAGAATTAGAAAACCCGTAACTCGTGCCAAAGGCCACTTGTCCGTAATAACCAAAGTTATCTTGGTTCGGGAACTTAGGTATTAGAGGGGAATGTCATGAATTTAGCACCCTATTCACCCAATAAAAGATGGCCTTTACTATATCATGATGTGATTTTTATTAACATTATATGCTCATGTTCTGATTATTAATATGCTAACATTACTACGTGAGGCAAGCAAGTATAGACTACGTCACTTACTTTGGAATGCTTTGATTTCATGCAATCTTTTGAAAGAGCTTGAAATACGCAACTCAAAGGAAAAATGAGTTTGTATATACAATGTTCAAAGTTTATTCTAACTTAAGCAAAGTAGCCTCCATCCACAAGCATTCATAGAGTTATTTCATTTAAGCACGTAGCCTCATGGTAGTTATGTTTTGGCATGGTAACATAAACACACGTACATGTTATGCTAAAGCAAAAATTGCTCACCCAAAATATCCAAGTCAAGCCAAAGAACAAGAAGATAGTTAGGGAAATACATGATCCTAAGACTAATACAAAGCATAAAAAATGCAACTAATAGATTTGGCTATTAGCATGACATGTGGATCAACTCAAAAGCATGCGGTAGAGCACATAAGCGAGTAAGAAATGATGATGTCAAGTATGATGAGCTGAACTTTTATGCATGCGAAACTGGATCATGGAAATGATAAAGGAAAACATGATGCTAGACAACCACAGTAAGCATGTAAATAAAAAGGAGAAAGAAATAGGGGTTGGAAGACATACATCAGAGGTTACAAATTTTCCCTCTTACGAGAGGGTCTGAATGCCCTAATTAACTAATTATTTCAAACCCATATAAACTAACTAATTATTACAATACAAATGAATGAACTAGTTAATACAAAATATCAAATGAATGAACTAATTAATACAAAAAATAAATGGCTATGGATGAAGGAGTGGCTGGCCGGCCACTGCTTCTAAAGAAGGACCTACTGCAACAGAACTGAAACAGAGCAAAAATAGAGGCTTCCAAGGGATGTTCATCCTTCTTGCTCTCCCCTGTCATGAAAATTCTCAAGGAGAGAGCAGGTTTGCTTCACAAATCATCAAATATCCCAAAGGTATTTAGATGATAATTAGTGAAGCAATGGGACGGACATTGATGGATACAAAACTAAGGCTAATCTAAGAAAAAAGCAATCAAAGAAATGGCTAAAACCTACTGAATCTCAAACAAGAGTAAGTGAGTACTCAAGTTTAGAGAGAATAGGTTTCGAGAAAGCCATTTTTGAAAGCTAAGCTTATATACAAGAAACTTATATACAAGAGATTACATCATTGAAATAAACAAAGAGGCTCTTCTTCCTACTCATGGAAGATGGATTAAAATCCATTTCCATGCTTCAAAAGGAACTAGAAGAGAGCCTCTAATGACTCCGATGAAAGAGAACTCATATAGCTTCAAAGCAAGATTAAAACAAGACTAAGCAAAATGAAATGAAATCCATAAAGAGCTGGTTGTAAGCTCATCTTCCTACTCATGGAATATGGATAGAACATCCATTTCCATGCTACAAAGATGGAACTAGAAGAGAGCTTTACAACATCTTAAAAGAACAGAGATATAAGACAAGAGTCAAACTATCTATATAAGCTTTAAACACATATATAAAGTTGATATTCAATCAAAAACTACCTAAAACAGTGCTGAAATTGAAAGAAAAGAAGCAAGAACATGAAGAACAACAAGAGAGCAATACTAGGGCATAAGCCTATGGAAGGGTGGCTAAACCTTCCACCTTCAACAAGGTTTAAATCATATTCTTAAGCCTAAAATACTCTGAAAATCAGTATTAAAATAAAGAACAAGAAATTAAAAAGAAAAAAAGAATAGGTAATGAAAGGAGTTGAAAGATCAACCTTTAGAGAAGAGGAGGAGTTTCTTGGTTCACAAACTTCAATCCAAATACTATCAAGAATCTGAAATCAATCTCAAAGCTCCACCAAAAGTTTCAAATTCAACCTTCAATGGTGTATCTATGGTGTTTATATATCAAGAGGGTAGAGAAGGTTTAAATATCTTTGGAAAATGTTTCTTCACTAAGTTTCTTCATCCCAAACATTGAGGGCAGGTGTTGTATTTATAGAATTTCGGAGTTTTACGTCGAAAATATCTAAAAAATGACAATTGGCTTGGAGCTTGTGCATGGACGTAGCTGACAGTTATAAAATATCTGCTGCGCTGAACATGGCTAGCCGACCATAAGGAGGTCTGGCCGGCCTTATGAAAGTGGCCTACCGGCCATCTGTTGGCCTGCTACTCTTTGGCTAGCCAGGCTAGAAGAAAAATGGTTTTGGTCCAAAAAGGGATATAAGGTTCCGGTTTTGAAGCTCAAAAGTGAATTCCTTTTGCTAAAGATTTGAAGAATTTGAACAGCGTAACGTTTTATCATTGAGTGCTTAGACTGAAGCGCCCAAGTCTTAAGGGCAGTCACAAATGGGATGTCGACAGTCTATAAGATCAAAACTCGTTCTGATGGCACTATTGAACAGTACAAAAGCACACTTAGTTGGTCGAGGCTTCACTCAAGAGTATGGCATTGACTATGAGGAGACATTTCCTCGTATTGCGTACCTTACCTCTGTTCATAGTCTCATTGCCATTGGTGCTATCCACAAGTGGGGCCTATATCAAATGGATGCCAAAAATGCCTTTCTCAATGGGGATCTCATTAAAGAAGTATATATGCAACCTTCTCCCAGCTATCATCCTTCTCAAAAGATCTGTAAACTTTGGCGTGTACTCTATGGTCTCAAGAAAGCTCATCGCACTTGGTTTTCCAAGTTTAGTAGAACTATTGCATAGTGGCTTTGCTTCTAGTCCATATGATTCTACTATTTTCATTCGCAAGACTGATCATGGCACCACTCTTCTTATTCTTTATGTTGATGGTGTAGCTGAGTTAAAGGACTCTCTCGTAAGTCATTTTAAGATGAAGGATCTAAGGCCTCTCAGCTATTTTTTAGGTCTTGAAATCTCTTTCGACTCTAGTGGCTATTATGTCTTTCAAGCAAAGTATGCCCCTAATCTACTCCCCTATGCTGGTCATACTGATAGCAAGATTGCCTCCACAACTCTTGAGACAAATGTTTGTTTCACTCCTCTAGACAACATTCCTTTCTCTAATTAATGCCACACTTTATCGGCATTTAGTTGTCACTCTAGTCTATCTCATTATTACCCAACCGAATATAACCTATTTATTTATCTTATTAGTTAGTTTTTGGCATTTTCACACTTCACTCATTATGCTATTGTCCTTCGTATCCTTTGATACGTAAAAGGTACTTTATTTCGTGGACTTCATTATTCTACTCATTCTATCTTGGGGCTACATGCCTATATTTTGATATCGATTGGACAGGTGATCCTATTAATCGTTGCTCTACCACTGGATATTGTTTCTTTCTTGGTAATTCCTTTATTTTCGAGCGCAGCAAGAAGCAAACAGTTGTTTCTAGATATAATATTAAGGCAGAATATCATATCCTTGAGGATACTACGCAAGAATTATTACGGCTTCGCTGGTTACTTAACGATTTGGGAATTATTCATTCCTTCACTACTGTCTTTTGTTGTGATAACCGAGGTGCGATTCAAATTGCTCACAACTAGGGGTGTTCAAATAAAAGATTAGCCAACCAATTTGAACCAAATCGACCAATCAGAACATAGAACAGACGATTTCGAGTCCTTGAACTGCAGTTTGGACTTTTCAAATGTTGTTGAGATTTGGTCGAGTGCCGATTTTAGCAAAATCGAAATTGGTTAACCCGATAGGATCGTAATTTGTTTATATTTTATATTTATATCTATCTGTGTGTTCCCATTTGATAGGTTAGTACGAGGACTCTTATCTTTTCAAGACTTTAACCTTTATCTTCCCAAGAAATTGATTACACTAACTCATTATGTTAGTGTTATGCTCTCCGTATTCAACATTACCATCTCATTTCTTTTCTCTTTCTCTATTCAATTCAATACACCGCTTACACACTGTCTCCTTCTATTCAATTCATCATTGATTCTTCCACTATCCCTCTCAAAAACCCAATTGCACCTCTCTCTCTCTCTCTCTCTCTCTCTCTCTCTCTCTCTTTATTTATCTATTCAATTTATCACTAATTGTTCTTCCATTTCTCTCTCAAATACCCAAATGAATCATGACATTTGAACTCTAGAACTCTAAATTTCTCTCTACTCTCTCCGTCTCATACCCTCTTACGCATGGAGATCGTAATTCTAATCTACATCTATGGCTACTGGGCACAAGGGAAAAAGATATTGTTGCAAGAAGGAGCAGTGGTAGCCGCTGAAAAAAAGAAGTAAGTAATGGAAACTATTGTATGTAAATATTATCGATCACAAATCTATATAATACAAGTCTTTGTCATTCTTTTTTTTTTTTTTATGGTTTATTTCCTCTACTCTTCTCAAAGATCTATGTATGTAAATATATATATATATATAGATGTATGTATATACTAAGGTTTAAATGGAATGGAAAACTGGAAAACTGGAAAACCAATATTTTGGGATCATACAATACATAGTGGCCAAAGTTAGATCTACAATTGTATTTTGCTTCTTTTTTTTTTTTTCTTTTGCTTGTTTGATATAGTTCGGTTTCGTCCGATCCGACCACGAAACTAATCAAATTGAGTTCTACAATTTCGACGCATACATTAGTTGATAAAGGGTGAGCTTTTTTTTATCCGATATGGTCGAGTCGGGTGACCATTTTTTGTAAACCCGGTTCGACTTGACCCGTGAACAGCCCTACTCACAATAATGTGTTTCATGATGGTACCAAACACATTCAGATCGATTGTCACTTTATTCGTGAGTATGTTGTTCGTGGTACTATTTGCCTTCGTTCTGCTTCTTCTATTGATTAAACTGCTGATATCTTCACCAAAACGCATCCACCTTGATGTTTTCATGCTTTATTTTCCAAACTCAAGTTGTTGTCTACTCAACCACCTTGAGTTTGAAAGGGAATGTTAGAATATATTCTATATATATATATTAGATATTAATATATGTATACTATATTATATATATAATTCCATTTATAGAGGATTTGATTTAGTTAGATTCAATTCCATTCCATTATTCCATTCAATTATTATTTGTATTACCATACTTACGCCTTGTCTCGCATGTTGTGAAGTAATCTTGATTCACTGCCATCCTAAATGAGAATTTTCTTATTCCACCGGCCAAGCTAAGAGTAGGACCACGGAAGCTGAAATCAAGGGTTCAACTATGGCTACAACTGTTTGAAATTTATAGTCTTAGTTGTATTTGCATTTAATGGTTTTACATTGTTTAATTTATCTATAAATAGCCTATGTATCGTAGAGATCAGAGTGTGGGAAAAAGAAGAGAGTTAGAGAGTAAGAGTATGTATCTCCTCTCCATTGTATTCTCAAATATATAAGTGAAATAAATTTGCTTTGATTATAAATCCTCTCTCTTGTATTTGTTTTTGTGAATCACCATAAGTGATTTGCACCTTACTCCCTCCATCACCACACAGCATGGCATTGGTAATGATTCTACTACGGTGCCACAAATTCGCAAGCTAATACTAAGTAATCATTGTTGTTCACTGGATTTCGGAGGAACTACCCACTATATAAAGGACCTTATATTAATATGTATATTATTTAATTTAATATATATTCACTCATTCTCTCATTTGTTTATCATATTTAACTGCATGCATACATATATGGATGCACAAAGACTGTATATGGTAGTGGTTGTACCTCGTGACCACTTAGATTGATGGGTTCAGGTTCCGTAAACATTGTTGGTTTAGGGATGGTTCCATGCTGCTTCTTTCCAAAACTATTGATAGAGCTTGCTCTGAGTATTTCCTTCATTTTTGTTCTTCTAATGGGAATAGTTTCTTCTGGGCACCTTCCATTTAAGTGCCATAGCTGAGTAATTGATATATATTAGATATTAATATATGTATACTATATTATATATATAATTCCATTTATAGAGGATTTGATTTAGTTAGATTCAATTCCATTCAATTATTATTTGTATTACCATACTTACGCCTTGTCTCGCATGTTGTGAAGTAATCTTGATTCACTGCCATCCTAAATGAGAATTTTCTTATTCCACCGGCCTAGCTAAGAGTAGGACCATGGAAGTTGAAATCAAGGGTTCAACAATGGCTGCAACCGTTTGAAATTTGTAGTCTTAGCTGTATTTGCATTTAATGGTTTTACATTGTCTACTTTATCTATAAATAGCCTATGTATCGTAGAGATCAGAATGCGGGAAATAGAAGAGAGTTAGAGAGTAAGAGTATGTACCTCCTCTCCATTGTATTCTCAAATATATGAGTGAAATAAATTTGTTTTGATTATAAATCCTCTCTCTTGTATTTGTTTTTGTGAATCACCATAAGTGATTTGCACCTTACTCCCTCCATCGCCACACAGCATGGCATTGGTAATGATTCTACTACGGTGCCACAAATTCGCAAGCTAATACTAAGTAATCAGTGTTGTTCACTGGATTTCGGAGGAACTACCCACTATATGAAGGACCTTATATTCATATGTATATTATTTAATTTAATATATATTCACTCATTCTCTCATTTGTTTATCATATTTAACTGCATGCATACATATATGGATGCACAAAGACTGTATATGGTAGTGGTTGTACCTCGTGACCACTTAGATTGATGGGTTCAGGTTCCGTAAACATTGTTGGTTTAGGGATGGTTCCATGCTGCTTCTTTCCAAAACTATTGATAGAGCTTGCTCTGAGTATTTCCTTCATTTTTGTTCTTCTAATGGGAATAGTTTCTTCTGGGCACCTTCCATTTAAGTGCCATAGCTGAGTAATTGACTTTGATATTCCATCATTGGAGTTTGGAATGGATTGCTTGTTCTCTTCAAATAGCCCTTCTGGGTGATAACTTGGCCTCATCTATTATTGGCACAAAACACTCCATTAGAAATGGGTAAGCTTTAGCCCAAACAGTAAGGCTCTTGTAGTTAGTATCTGGAACAGATTTGAGAAACAAAAATGTTAAAAATGGGTAAATTTTAACTCTAATTGTAAGACTTGTAGTAAGTGTCTGAATTGGTGAGGTGGTCCATCCATTAGGCAGTTAAAAAGTTCTCAAGTTTTTAACAAAAGGTCTAATGAGCGAATCTTTTTTTATTTTTTTTATTTCTTCGAGTTTAAAAATAAAGTTGAAAAGGTCTCATGTGCTCAAATCATTCCATATTTGTACTTAAATCAAATATATAAAAGACATATGTACTAAAATATTGTAGATAAAATGAAATTTATATTTTAGCCCCAAAAATTGTCATGTGTTAGAAACCTAACATCCTCTCTCTAAAGTTGATTGTAAGAACTTATTTATTAAGTGGGCTAAACATATTATCAATTGAAAAAATATGTTAGAAAACTTTTATTGTAAAAACTTTATTGGTAATTTAGCATCTTTCAAAAACAATAAAAATTAAGTTTATATAAAAAAATTTACTATTAGAAAATTTAATTAATTTCATTTAAATTTAAATAAATATCAGATTGCCTCCATTTAAAATTTCACTTGATACCACCACAATAAGTTGAGCTGCCTTGCTAGTGCAAATTCGAGTCACATAATAAATAATTTCTCCACAAATATAGATAATATTGTGCATATCTTACTGATTAAAAAAAAAAAAAGTTACATATATCTTCTCCTTCACTTATGCTATGTATCACTTTTTTATATTTCCTCATATGCCCAAGTTTGAATGAATGGGTCATTTGGCATGTTATTAAAATCATGTCAATTTTTTAGTTCCACACAAGTTATCACGTGCACCAACATTAAAATTTGTACGAGACCATATAAATTTAACACAAAAGGTTATTTTGTGCATATAAAAGTAGTGCATATGTGGTACGCACCTTATATACAAAAATTATATCATTTTGTTATTCACAAAAAAAATATAACTTTTATCACAAAAAATACACCTTTCACCACAAAAATTTTAACTTTTTTTTATGATGTGCGTTTTTTTAGAGGGGTACATTGTTATATTTCCCAAATTTTATATATCTACCATCATATTGACAAAATTAATTCAAACTAATCAAATTGCAACCAAAAACAAAATATTGGGACATTAATAGCATAGCTTCAATAAAATAGTCAATAAAACTCATATATTTTTTACTCACCGATGTGGACTTATAATATAATTAATTTAGATTATGCTTCGGTTTTTAAAATTCATTATTGCATGACATATAAATTAGAATTTTTTTTTTTATAAAATCTACTTAGTTGGTATGATATTTTCTTTCTAAAAGACTGAAAAAATTGTATAAATTTGATTGCTATTTTTACCTCTAATGTAAACCCCAAAATTAATTTTTTTGTTTCACTGGATTCAATTTTTATAATCCAAATACATGTATTACTAAGCCTTTTTGGAAGTCTGAGTGTAGCTCCGCCCTTGAGTATGTCAACTTATTATTATTGATGTAATGAGTCCCACTACTCATAATTTTCTCTAATACACTGTTTACATATGACATGATACACTAAACGTGGTATTAAGGGAAAAATGTTATGCACCATGAAATTGTGTTTTGAATTTTATCTTGAATATGAGATGAATGGTATAAATTTAAAATTGGTGAGATGTCATATTTGAAATATTATGATTTATAGATGTGCTTTTCTACCTAATATATATATTTTTTAAATTCCTTATATTATTGATAAAAAAAATGATAAATGTAGTATTATTGCTTGTACTTAACAACCGACTTTACCACAGCCGTAAGTTTTTTGTTTTTAGCCAAAATTCATTTTACCCGTTTGACTTCAAAGCACACCCCCTATCATTTAAAAATAGATGGAAAGACCCATGTGACTTTGATCATCTTCCAATTAACTTCCCTACCATTATTTATTCTATCAAACTTGACATAATTTACAGAACGCGTGCCAACTTTGAGAGCGGATACAAAAAGCAATGTCAAATTCTATTATAAAAGTTCAAATTTGTCCTTTCTTCATTTTCTTCATCTTCTTCCTACTTCAAAACTCAAACCCAAACCCTAATACACTCTGGTTATGTTTGATCCACAAGACTAATAATGAGATATTAATAATACTATCAAAATTAGTGTGGTATTCATTATCCAATTGGATTAATAGGATAAATTATCCATTGGATTAATAATCCTACCCCTACCCCATTATTAATAATCCTACAAATTTATTGGATTAATTATCCATTGGATTAATAATCCTAAACCAAAATGTTAAAACAAATATAGGATAATTGGGTCCACGGATTAATAATCTCAATCCCATACTCTAATCCATCCAATCAAACATGCCCTCAATTCCCCCATCCACTTCCCTCTTCCCCAGCCCGCTCCCTCTCTCACATCCAACCATTTTCTCACACTAATCACTGCCAACTCTCTCCATCTCAAATCCATGATTTGTTCATATCGATTTTTTGTTTATTTGCATCAATAGAATGAAGACGCGGGCAGTTGCAATATTGAGGTAATGGTGGTAATTGAGAAGTAATATTGCACACATTCTAGAAAGAGATTGGACAGATTTAAAGATTCAATTAAACAGGATCTCCCCTCCACTGATTTGCAGCTTCATTAATTCACAAATACCCAATAACAAACAAAACCTTCACCACTACCAACAATAAATCTTTCCCCTGTTATTTTTCATAAATAGATATATATGTATGTATATATTTATATGTATGTATGTATATATTTATTGTTTAAATTTTGATGCTACTTCCATTAAAATTCAATGCAGAAATATTTTTGATTCAATTAAATATAAAAGTACAATAAGATTTCCATTAAAATTGATGGTGGTGCTTCTGTTGAATACATAAGTGGTGATTGTATTTTTTTTTTTTTTTGTTAATAGAAGAAGAAAGGAGAAATACACTGTTACAGAAATGAGGATAAAGAAGTCCTTTTGCATTTTTTGTTAACAGTGTTAATTATGCATTTTGGTCTAAAACCACATTGAAGGCATTTGCATATTTTTAAAAAACAGAAGGGTAAAATGTTCTGGAGCAATACCACAGGATGTAAAGTGAATTTTTTTTTTTTTTAATACATCATTAGAAACCAACACACACACAGTGAGGGAGAGAGGTAACCTGAATGGTGTGGTTCTTGAGTAAAGGATGGTCAAAAGCTGGCTGATGAGAGATATGGACACAGTCGATTATATCTCCATCTGGACTCTGTATTTTTTCACAACAAAACATTAATGGTTTTTTTTTTACAACAAAACAATAATGGAAAATCAATACATACATACATACAAAAACATGAAAGAGAGAGAGAGAGAGAAGAAAAGGGTGTTGGAGAGAGGACCTTGATGGATTTAAGAGCAGGCTTGTTCAACTGCATCAACTGCATGTAAACATCATCAAGTTTATGACCAGAAATGCTTACTATGCCACCATAACACAGTGGCAGCAGCACTACTATAAGCACCAATAACCACCGCCGCACCACCACAAAAACACCATAAGTGATCATGATGATGAAAACAATACAACTCTCTCTCAACACTGACTCTGCTACTTCTTATCCTACAAGTTCGTACCCAAACATGAATTCCTCTATAAATAGCAATCAACAATGGTCCCATTTGGTGTAACTATTAAAACAAATTATAGATTATACCTTACTAGATTATAAATTATGACTTTAATCAGAAGCTGTTAATCTGTTCGGTGTAATTATTGGATTATAAATTCAAGTTGCTGAGTAGTGTTTGTTAAATAAGCTGTAAAGTAACTTATTCAATTAACTTTTATTTTTTATTATTCACTACTTGTCTACATTTCTCATAAAAAATAATAATAATAATCTATAGTTTATTTGGGTCTTTTTCTATTTTTAAAAAAATAAAAAATAAAAAAATCTAAGAGTATAACTGTAAATTAACATGTCAACAGTAGAAGTTGATAATTAGAAATAAGGGGTGAGCAGCTTTTCAAAATCAGTTTTTTTTAGTTAAAATAAATTGTTAGAATCAGAAACTGTTTGAAATAAATTTAACTAAACAGTCCAAAATGACTTTTTGAAAGTTAAAAGTTATAAGTTTCCTCAAAATAGCCCAAACAAACACCCCCAATATATTAAACTTTAAAATAATATCACTATTATCAAAATATTAAACTTTAAAATAATATAACTTTCGATCTAAATGTCATTTTTTAATAAAATTAATATTTCTAGAATTCTCTTATTAAATTCTATCAAACAAGATCTATGTTGACTATGAAATTTTTAAATATATATATATATATATATATTATTACCGTCAACATTGATGTAAACAGTAATATGTTACTCTATTTGATAATAACATGTTACTCTGGTTCATAGCAAAATGTTACTATGATTTACAATAAAATTTTACTTTATTTTACAGTAAAATTTTACTCTGATTCACAATAAAGTTTGTATAACAAAAGAAATAACTCAAAAACACACTACCAGAATAAAATTTTACTGTCATTGTTGAACAGAAAATTAGCAAAAAAAAAGAAAAAAAAACAGATTACATATTTTTTTGAGAACAACATAGTATATATTAAAGAGTAACCATAACAAGTAGAGTTGAAATTTTTACTTTCATATTTACAAACTAATAAACAAACAACAATATATATACACACATAAAACCTTCCACGTATCCACCGAAGAGCTCAAACTCATCTTCTAACTTTTCATTGGTTAGATTTTAGAAAGAAAATAAGGAACTTTTCATTGATTTTAGTTTCGCTTAATTTCATTTTTTGTTCCATTGCAATTAGGTTCATGACACATACATATATATATATATATATATAGATACACTCATAATTCTCCATGTATATTATGAATGCACAAGCTCTAATTTATATATATACACAAACAAATGAAGAGTCCTCATATTTAATACAATAATGAATTAATTACAAATCGCTATCAATATATGATAATTCAATACTATGAATGTATGTAACTCATAACCTTTCACATGAATTATATAAAATTCACCTACATAATTAGCTAAGAGTAATAAACTCACACTTAAACCCTTTCAATTCACCATATTGCATTATTATATAATTATAATCGGATTAACTACACTTTATGGCATGATGTATGTATACACATGAATGTACCACAATATGTATATAAAAATTTAATATTAAAATAACAGAAGTGCATTTATGCACCAACAATCCCCCATTAATTTTAATATTAAAAATACACAAAATAAATTATCAGACAAAAAGGGATATTATGCATCATGAACATTTGCTTTGCATTAAACCCCCACTAGTGAAATAGTGATCTATAATCCAGAGTTTGTAGTAATCTCAGACTTGAACTATTACTACTTAGAGGAAATAAAGTATCACTACCCACACATAATAATCCAAGTGTTGACATAAGCTTTGATGGCTAGCATGTTACGACCTTGTGTTGATCCCAATCTTTCATGAGTGTATTTGAGAAATAAGCTCAGATCTCATAAAAAACAGCCCCACTTTCAAACTCACAAAGGTGAAATCTGTCAAAAAGGCTCCTATAATTCTGACACCCCACTCATAAAGAGCTACAATTTTCATTAAGAGTTTAAAATTTCAACCCTCTAAATATTACAAGATAAATGCACTCACACCATAGGGATAGACAAAAAAAAAAAAAAATTATATATATATTGTTTAGTGCATTTGTTACGACCACCATATGATTCGTTATTCTCATTGAACCTGGTGTAAACACCCCATTTTGAC
>NW_021026282.1:391613-402201 GCF_004153795.1 Camellia sinensis | reverse complement strand
CTCCTTAAAGAAGTTTGGTCCCCAAACTTAAGTTACCTTGCCCCGAAAACAACTCCAAATAACGAATTTTCACTTCCTTTTCCATTTCCCATGTAGCCTCTTTGCCGTAATGCTCCTTCTATTCAATTTTCACCATCGGTATCGACTTATTCTTCAACTGTTTCACTTGCCTATCAATAATTCTCACCGGCTTCTCCTCATAGCCTAAATCTTCATTAACCACAATTCCAAAATAATCAATCACATGCAATGGGTCCCGAATATACTTCCTCAACATCGAAACGATATGAAAATTACTATCCATGATGAGGTTTGTGATGTCAAAATTTCTGCTGCGAAACTGCGGACTTTGTTTGTAGGAGGACGAATGGGGTATGGAGGAGGTTTTCGGACTGGCAAATCGTTGACAATTTTTGCACCCAATCTTCAAGAGTTTAAGTATGTAGGAGACCTTGTATATATCTCTTGTAAAGGGGAATTCAAGTCTCTGGAAATTGCCATTGTTATTGTCTCAGATTATCCTCTTGTAAAGGCCGTGATTGACAGCTTTATAAAGTTCTTTTGCTGCCTAAGCAAAGCAAGAAAAATGGAATTAAGTGACAGGTTTATTAAGGTATTCAATGGGATTCTTCTTTCACATTTAATTTTTTTTTTTTGTACGTTGTTCTTGTACCTACCTTTGCTTCTTTCTTTCTTCTCTTATTTTATCTAGTTTATATTTGTTTTAGGATTGAACTTCTCTCACAGTCGGGTGGTCGTATTTGGCAAATTTTTAGCTACACGTGATTGTTTTTAATAATTATTACTTTGATCTTCTAAGCCTATGTGCACAAATCGTTCAAGACTGATAATCATAAACACATCATTTTTTTGACAACATATTTGATAACAAATTTGTCATATGTTATCAAAATCATACATGTGCATTTTTTTGACGATATCAATTTCAATGGCTAGGATATCCAATTTCATCTAATTTTTTTCATTATTGATTTACAGTTCGACCATATTTGACACGGAGAAAAGTCCAGTCTTTTTGTATATTACTTTTTTTTTTTTTTTGATCAACTAAAAGAAACAACTTTATTGATGGAATTGTCATATACAAAATATGGAAATATATTAATAAAGTGGAGGAAGTGCATAAAGCATGACAATATATTTGTCTAATCTCAATTAGATTAGCACCGAGGAGAATATCCTATCATTTATTAGCACTACCCTCAATAGTTGGTGAGAAGCTAACAAGACGGCAACACCAACAAACAAAACTGAAATACCACACCAACAAAGCAACAGGGCACAACCACCCAAGTGAAAACAGGACACAACCACCCAAGATAGCCTTATGGGCAAAACTAAACTCGGATAGGATTAGCTATTCAGTGCCTGACTTGTATATTACTTATTTTGTAGTTATTTGCTCCTTTTCTTGCTTTCTTTCTTCTTTTTTTTATTTTTGTATTTCTATTGGTGGTACTAATTGATACTGAAAATTGCAGATGCTATGTAACCAAGATTGTGCTCCAGCAATGTCATTGGAGAGCTTACGGCACTTGACTATACATGATGGTCCTTACAAGGACAGTTTCAGAGTCCCTCTATTAGCATCTTTTCTCAAGTCATCACCTAATCTGAGATATCTCAGGATGAGATACAATGGATCAACCAACTGTAAGCCAATTACACTTTTACATATATGTTTGTTCGCCTTTCAAGCTTTGAGTTATTTTATACTTTTTTCTGTAATCCTTTATTTTGGGCAAAATTTCGCTTTGATTACTATAGTTACTATTTTATTGTTTAAACTTCATGTTTTTAATTACATTTCAATGTGGCCCAGTTGTTAATTGTCAGTATTTTAGACAAAAATAATAATATGTATTATTACTATTATTATTTTGTTAGATAGGATTATATGTACAACTTAAGTAGGAATTTTGACAATTCTTGTAAAAATAAGAAATAAATAAACACTACAACATATAAGAGTTTTAGAGATCAAATATTTTGGTCTCTAAAAGTGAAAATTTTGTTGCAAAAGACATTTAGGGACCAATTTCCATCATCATGAGGATGGTCGCTAAAAGGTCGTCCCGAAAATTAAAAAATAAGGCATTTAACGACAAAATTTTGACAATGTCACTAACAAATAGATTTTTAGGGACAAAATAATTTGGTCTCAAAATAGTTTATCTTTTTAGACAAAAAATTTGGTCTCAAAAGGATAATAATTCATCACTAATGTCTAATTTTCATTTCTAAAACTATAATTACGACACTTTTCACAACAAAATTATTTGATCTCTAAAAAATAATTTTATTCCTAAATTTTACTCTCTAAAACCTCAATTTTTTGTAGTGAAATTACACTGATGTCCATATAATTACTACATGGAAGACAGTTGAACCCATGAGCTGTTAGTGAGGTACACTGTTGGCCACTAAGCCAATCCCTATATTCATTTCATTTTATTTGGTTTTCAATAACTTTTGCCTATGAACACTTAATGAGATTGAAAGTGCAACTGTATTACAAGTTATATATTTGAATACTAGGTGAGACACACCTATGGTATTTTTTTATTTTTTTTTTTGTCAGCAAAGAAAATGAACTTTGTTGATGAAATAGAAAACTATTACATTAATAAAAATAAAAATAAAATATTAGTGCAAAAACTATCATATCGAACCAAATCGATCACAACTAGATTGGTACCAATAAAACCGCCAAATCATATGCTAGCACACCATCACAAATTGATGAGGAAACCAATCACAAACACCAAAAACAACATCACCCCAGAAAAGCTAACCAAACCTGATACCTACCAGACGGCAATAAAATAATGAAATAAACAGACCAAAAATTAGTTGACAGCTCAAAACAGATCAAAACAGCAATAAACAGACCAAAAACTACCCCACAGATCACCAGCCTCAAACCAACCACAGCAACTGCACTTCAAGATTAGCCCAAAAACCAACATCAGGAGCAGCAATAGCCCTACTCAATCAACTCTGCAGCAGCCCCAAACTTGATTAGAAACATCATTCCAAAATTACCGCTGAGCAGCAGCCCCACAACACCAAACATCATGGAGTTGTGACAATCTTTATAGGTATGGTATCTCTAAGATAATACATAATGCACCAACTTTGCCTTTAGTCAAAAAACTTTTCAAGATCCTCAAAGTTCATATTATCCGCCATCACCAAGTCAACCCATTCCCAAAAGCCACTCTCTTGAATTCCTTTGGTCCATGATTTGGTGGTCTGCGAGGTGTAGGACTGTATCAGTCACGACCCCATTCCGCCCCTAGTAGAATGGTACCGTGATGGCCAGTAATCTGAGATTACCAAAGGCCAACTTACAAGGATTCATACAATCAGAGTATACACATGGGGCTTACATGTGCTGAAGCAATAAATTTAAATCTACATAGTCCATAAGAGCTGTGCGTAAATCAAATGAAATGACATACATTTTAACATGGTTTTACAACTTGAATACAAATAAAATAAAGTGCATGTTACGTCTTGATCAAAAGGCTTCTCAAGCCGACATATACAAAAGACATGAAATACAAAGCTAAGAAGTATAATCTTCAAGATGCTAGCAAAATATGAATCCAAACACAACTTGCAAAATACATCTAGGCGTCACCGCCTTCTTGCTCGTCACCTACATATATATATAAGGAGAGGGTGAGCTTGGATACTCAGTGAATGATATCAGTAATAAAGGTTTGAATGAATGTTATCCGAGATCTTTATCAAAACAATACATATCATCGCTTGTACAAAATCAAGAGATGAACCTAGTTTATCTATCAAGTCTTTCAAAGCTCCAAGGGATGCTTACTAGCATCAATATAATACAAGTGATGACATTCCTGACAAAACAAGGGAATAATCGACCCGGAATCAATTAGACAAACCCACCCGTACAAGACCATCGATGGCAAGGGAGATATCTCAAACAAGGGTACTAGTTGCATTATAGTCCCCTAGCACTAAGGATTTTCCAAGAATGTCATCAAAACAAGATAATACTTGATGCAAAACCAGGGATAATCATTCATACTTAAACAAATACGTTTCCAAAACGAAACAAAGCAAAGCTTTTATCAAACATTATAACATAGCTTTACTAAAAATACCACTCACATAGCTCTTCAGGTGTAGGGCTTAAGGCAAGAATCCAAGACCTACAAATACATGGCAAAGTCCACTGAATGCATTTCAAGAAGACAAGAAGTAATGCTCAAAGACGGTTGTGCAATGCATCCTTAAACACAAGCTCTGCATGAGCATAAATGATCCCGGCATTTCTTCCAAAACTAGGTCAAGACAAAACAAAACATGTGCTGGGAGTTAAAACACTATTTTTCATCTCAGGAAAACATGCTGGGTACCAACCAGGTCTTGGCCGAGGTGTGGTCCCGATGACCACATTCAGGGAAATGAAGTCTGGAAAATCTGGGTTTCCTTTTGAAGAACATGCAAAATATGAACATGAAGAACATGAATGCTAAAATCATAACTTCTTTATTCAAAATCTAAAATTTCATAATATGAGTTCAAAAACATGGACCTGGGTACCCATACTTGAAGATTCCATGAAAACAAACACAAAAGCATAGATCTTGATACAAACTTTCAGATCAAAACATGGGTTTTTTCTTGAAGAACACAAGAACATCATTTTCTCTTTCTAAAACCAAACTTCAAATCAATGCATGGCTCGTGAATCATGCAAGATCATGCAATGTGACCATATCAACATAAAGAACAACAAGAGTAAATCAAGACTCTCACCTCAAAACACGAATTCAATGGTTCAAACTCTAAGAATCAAGCTTGGAAATCTATTCTCACTCTAAGAACTCATTCTTTCTCTCTTCCTAGAGCTTCTCTCTCTTCTAGGACAAATATATAGCAAATGATATTGCCGACTGACTTAACCCTCTGCTGAGACACATGGCACTACCAGATTGGATTTCCTCAAAAATGTGCCTGAGTGAAAAGACAAGGATATGACAAAGTGTGTATGACAAGTAAGGTGACAAGGTCACTCTGACATGGAAAGGATCTCGGATCAAGACATAGGCTTCGGCAAGTAAGGCCTCAATGATCTCGGCTAGGAAGGATAACACTTGACCTAGCTATGCCACACCTCAGCCTAGATATGCCACACCTCGATCTAGGTCATACCAGTCCAGGAACAAGATCACTAGGTGCAAGGATCAAAGATCTAGGACGTCTAGATGATAACACCTCAGCCCAGATGATACACATCTCAGCCTAAGTGATGCACACCTCGGCCTAAATGATGACATCTCGGCCAATGTGCCAGGGTGAAGGTGGAGGTCAACCAAAGTGGATTCCAAGATGGTCCTAGGTGTAAGAGGTTCAAAGGTGTGACCTAGGCTTAACACACCAAGCAAGGAACAAAGCATACCAGTAATGCACAGGTAAATCGCACAAGCACAAAACAAGACAGGGACCTTTACTTAGGCAAAACAATTCAAAATCTACAAATACAAGCTCATCAAGACAAAATCATACAGATATACATGAACGTGACTAAGACGAGAATGAGGGTCATTACAGTCTACTCCCCTTAAAGAAGTTTGGTCCCCAAACTTAAGTTACCTTGCCCCGAAAACAACTCCAGATAACGAATTTTCACTTTCTCTTCCATTTCCCATGTAGCCTCTTTGCCGTAATGCTCCTTCTATTCAATTTTCACCATCGGTATCGACTTATTCTTCAACTGTTTCACTTGCCTATCAATAATTCTCACCGGCTTCTCCTCATAGCCTAAATCTTCATTAACCACAATTCCAAAATAATCAATCACATGCAATGGGTCCCGAATATACTTCCTCAACATCGAAACATGAAACACACTATGGACTTGGCTTAATTCTGGCGGTAAAGCAAGTCTGTAGGCAACGAGGTTAACCCTCTTAAGGATTTCAAATGGCCCGATGTAACGAGGTGCTAACTTACCTTTCTTCCCAAATCTTGAAACTCTTTTTATCAGTGAAATCTTCAGGAATACATGATCCCTAACTTCAAATTCTGACTCTCTTCTTCTCTGGTCGGCGTAACTCTTCTGTCGACTCTAAGCAGTTTTGATTCTTTGCTGAATAAACTTAATCTTCTCAGTCGTCACTTGGACTAGCTCGGGACCAATCAAAGCTTTGTCTCCTACCTCGGTCTAATATATCGGCGATCTGTACTTCCTTCCATACAAAGCTTCATACGGCACCATGCCAATGCTAGCTGGATAACTGTTGTTGTAAGCAAATTCCATTAATGGCAATGCACTTCCCAACTTCCCTTGAAGTCCAATACACATAGTCTAAGCATATCTTCAAGTGTCTGAATTGTTCTCTCTGTTTGCCCATCGGTCTGGGGATGAAAAGTTGTGCTAAACCTCAACTCGGCTCCCAAAGCTCTTTGTAGACTCAGCCAAAATCTAGAAACAAACTTCGGGTCTCGGTCTGACATAATGGACATCGGCACTCCATGAAGTCTAACAATCTCATTCATACACAACAAAGCAAGTCGATCGGCATTAAAGGTAGTCTTAACGGGCAAGAAGTGTGCTGACTTAGTTAATCTATCAACGATAACCCAAATCGAATCCATACCTTTTTGTGTCTTCGGCAAACCAACCACAAAATCCATGGAGATGTGTTCCCATTTCCACTTAGGAATTGACAAAGGTTGAAGAAGTCCTGCTGACCTCTGGTGTTCTGCTTTTACTTGTTGACAATACAAACACTGGGATACAAACTTGGCTATTTCTCTTTTCATATTTGGCCACCAAAAAATTTGCTTCACATCTTGGTGTTCCCTAGATGAACAAAAAATCTGGAACCATGGGCTTCTTGCAAAATTCTTCTTTTCAACTCTGGGACGTAGGCCACGCACAATCTTCCTTCAAACTTAAGTACTTGATTTTCGATGGTGTACCCTGGCCTCGGCTTAGTGGCAATCTCATCAATTACCTTCTTAAAGAATTCATCCTCCATCTGTCTGGTCTTTACCTCCTCAATAATAGTCGGCTCCACTAAAATCATTGCTAAACAAGCCAAATTCCCAACTAGCTTCATACTAAGCGCGTCGGCCACTGAGTTGGCTTTACCTGGGTGATACTGAATCTGCAAGTCGTAGTCTTTCAATAACTCCAGCCATCTCCTCTGCCTCATATTCAATTCTTTCTGAGTGAACAAGTATTTCAGACTCTTGTGATCTGTGAAAACTTGACAAGAAGCTCCATACAAGTAATGACGCCAAATTTTCAAAGCAAATACCATGGCTGCTAATTCTAGATCATGGGTAGGATAATTCTTTTCGTGAGGTTTCAACTGACAAGATGCATATGCTATGACTTTACCCCCTTGAATTAACACATAACCCAAACCCTTATGCGAAGCATCACTATAAATCTGAAATTCCTCATTACCTGACGGTAGTACAAGGATCAGTGCTGTGACTAGCCTCGTCTTTGCCTCCTGGAAAGCTGACTCTCTATCCTCAGTCCATTCCTATGCCACTCCCTTCTGAGTCAATTGCATCAATGGTACTGCAATCCTCGAGAAATCCTTCACAAACTTTCTATAATAACCTGCCAAACCTAGAAAACTACGAACCTCGGACACATTAGTCGGCCTCGGCCAGTTCACAATGGCTTCAATTTTGCTAGGATCAACCAAAATACCTTCTTCATTAATCACATGACCCAAAAATGAAATGCGGGAAAGCCAAAACTCACACTTGCTAAGCTTGGCATACAACTTTCTGTCTCTCAAAATCTGTAAGGCAAGTTTCAAATGCTTCTTATGCTCATCACTACTCTTGGAATAGATCAATATATCGTCGATGAAAACAATCACAAACTCATCTAGGTATGGCTTAAAGACTCTGTTCATCAAATCCATTAATGCTGCAGGAGCATTAGTCACTCCAAAAGGCATTACCAAAAATTCGTAGTGGCCATACCTTGTCCGAAAAGCAGTCTTCTCAATATCCTCGGCTTTAACCTTGAGCTGATGGTAGCCCGACCTGAGATCAATTTTAGAAAAGACTCGTGCTCCTTGTAATTGGTCAAGCAAATCATCAATCCTCGGCAATAGATACTTATTCTTAATGGTTACCTTATTCAATTCTCGGTAATCAATATAAAGACAAAGTGCGCCATCCTTTTTCTTAATAAATAAAACTGGCGCTCCCCAAGGTGAAGTGCTCGGCCTAATGAAATCCTTATCCAACAACTCTTGTAATTGCAGTTTCAATTCTTTAAGCTTGGCGGGGGCCATCCTATAGGGTGTTTTGGAGATAGGCTGGGTTCCCGATATAACGTCAACAGTAAATTCTATTTCCCTATCAACTAAGTGGCCAAGCAAATCATTTGGGAAAACGTCGGGGAATTCATTAACAAATGGAATATCGGCCAATTCAACGTTTCTATTCAGATTACTTAGTACACTACACAAATAACCTTGACACTCCTTTTGGATCAACTTATAAGCCTTCATGGATAAGATCAAGTAAGGTAGGGATACTACTCCTTTACCCTGAAACGTAACCTTAGCTTGGTTTGGGGGTTTCAATGTAACACTTTTGGAAACACAATTGATGGATGCACGATTTACTACTAACCAATCCATTCCCAATATAACATTCTCAATTTTTAAAACTAAGAATATTATCAATTTTGCATAATAATATTCAAGATAATTGTTTCACTAATTGATTAAAAAAAACCAGAGTATCAGATCAAACGTTTTTGCCCTTCTATTTGTTGGTTTGTTTCAACTATCCAATGTAATCAAGAATATTATCAATTTTTTTCAGTTGTAAAATTGAGAACATTATCAGTTTTTTCATTTTTAAATTATTATTATTATTATTTTTAATTTTGCACATCAATGTTCTATTACCATGCTCCTTTACAGACATAAAATTTTAAGTTGTGCACCAAAAAAAAAATCAGTTTTTTTCAATCTTTAAAAAAAAAAATTTGCACATTTTTTTTTTGTTTTTTTAATTTGAAAGTCGATATTTTAAAGTTTTGAAAATCAAAATAAATGTCAAATCACCATATTCCTTTTTAGATAATCATAACTGATTAACAATCATTATTTGAAAAGCAATTCCGACTATTAAAAATTTAATAAGACTTGAAAGTCTAAAAAATTTTAGTTAGGATTAAATGAAGTATAAGTTCATAAATTAGTACTTGTGTGTAAATGTCACTATAAATTGTGGGTGTTTGGTGGAGATTATTTTAAGCTAAAAGTTAATAATCAAAAAATAAAAACTAAAAGCACCCCTCACCCAGTTTCTAAAAATCAACATTTTTAAGTTTATCTAAGTTATTTTTGCCTAACAAGTTATAATTAGAAATTGCACCAAACAGTCTGATACAAATTCTCATATGAAAATAAGGTATAAGTTGCTTCCATAATTCCAACCAAACACCCCCATTATAAGACTCAAAACTTCTAAAATTATGATACATTATCCGTTGATACACTAATTGGTATACTAATAAATACATATAATTTTTAAAAATGCTTGATGGTCCGAATTTATGTGACCCGAATGGTTTGAATGTGTTAAAACGACAAACGACGTCGTTTTACACCCAAAACGACGTCGTTTTGCACTAAAAACAACGTTATTTTGAGACATTCGAATTATTCGAGTCATAAAATTTCGGACCACCTGACATTGTTGAATAATTTTATTCTTATTTTAAATAGAAAAATAAATATAAAACACTTTTTGGTTTTAAATGGAAAGACACTTGACACGAGGGAAAGACACTTTTTTGTTTTAAATTGAAAAATAAGGACGCTTGACTTAAGGGAAAAACATTTTTTTTTTCAAATAAAAAAATAATGATAAAATATTTTTTAATTTTTTTTAAAAAAAAGAAGATACGTGGCAAAAGGTGTCACGACCCCAAACCGCCCCTAGTAGTTAATTTGGTGCCGTGATGGCCAGAAATCTGAGATTACCGAAGGCCAACTGGGGGTCTACCTCTTCTCATGATGCTAGGAGTATGCAGGATGTGATTCTTAGAACAAAATGAACAAATGAACATGTATGCAAGTGAACATGATCATGCCGATGTAACAAATGGTTATGCCGAGATGATGCACACCTTGTCAAGTAGCAAGCAATATGACGCAATCCTAACATCATTCTAAGGAACATCCTATGCTCTTTAGGACTCAAAGTGTGTGAATAACGTACTATAAGGAACTGGTGCTCTGATACCAATCTATCACGACCCCATTCCACCCCTAGTAGAATGGTGCCGTGATGGCTAATAATCCAAGATTACCAAAGGCCAACTTACAAGGATTCATACAATCAGAGTATACATATGGGGCTTACATGTGCGGAAGCAATAAATTTAAATCTACATAGTCCATAAAAGTTGTGCGTAGATCAAATGAAATAACATATATTTTAACATGGTTTTACAACTTGAATACAAATAAAATAAAGTGCATGTTACATCTTGATCAAAAGGCTTCTCAAGCCGACATATACAAAA
>NW_021026282.1:377095-391430 GCF_004153795.1 Camellia sinensis | reverse complement strand
ATGATATCCGAGATCTTTATCAAAACAATACATATCATAGCTTGTACAAAATCAAGGGATGAACCAAGTTCATCTATCAAGTCTTTCAAAGCTCCAAGGGATGCTTACTAGCATCAATATAATACAAGGGACGACATTCCTGACAAAACAAGGAATAATCAACCCGGAATCGATTAGACAAACCCACCCGTACAAGACCGTCGGTAGCAAGGGAGATATTTCAAACAAGGGTACTAGTTGCATTATAGTCCCCTAGCACTAAGGACTTTCCAAGAATGTCATCAAAACAAGATAATACTTGATACAAAACTACGGATAATCATTCATACTTAAACAAATACTTTTTCAAAACGAAACAAAGCAAAGCTTTTATCAAACATTATAACATAGCTTTATTAAAAATACCACTCACATAGCTCTTCGGGTGTAGGGCTTAAGACAAGAATCCAAGTCCTACAAATACATGGCAAAGTCCACTGAATGCATTTCAAGAAGACAAGAAGTAATGCTCAAAGATGGTTGTGCAATGCATCCTTAAAACAAGCTCTACATGAGCGTAAATAATCCCGACATTTCTTCCAAAACTAGGTCAAGACAAAACAAAGCATGTGCTGGGAGTTAAAACACTATTTTCATCTCTGGAAAACATGCTGGGTACCAACCAGGTCCTGACCAAGGTCCCACACCTCTTAGCCGAGGTGTGGTCCCGGTTACCACATTCAGGGAAATGAAGTCTGGAAAATCTGGGTTTCCTTTTAAAGAACATGAAAAATATGAACATGAAGAACATGAATGCTAAAATCAAAACTTCTTTATTCAAAATCTAAAATTTCATGATATGAGTTCAAAAACATGGACCGGGTACCCATACTTGAAGATTCCATGAAAACAAACACAAAAGCATAGATCTTGATACAAACTTTCAGATCAAAACATGGGTTTTTCTTGAAGAACACAAGAACATCATTTTCTCTTTCTAAAACCAAACTTCAAATCAATGCATGGCTCGTGAATCATGATAGATCATGCAATGTGACCAGATCAACATAAAGAACAACAAGAGTAGATCAAGACTCTAACCTCAAAACACGAATTCAACGGTTCAAACTCTAAGAATCAAGCTTGGAATCTGTTCTCACTCTAAGAACTCCTTCTTCCTCTCTTCCTAGAGCTTCTCTCTCTTCTAGGACAAAGATACAACAAATGATATGTTTTCTCTACTGCCTAAGACGAGAATGAGGGTCATTACAGTATCAGTAATGGTGGTTGTCTAATCTAGATCAAATCTGGTGGTCTGCATTTGTTCGATTGGCAGTGCTTGTTCGGTGGAGTTCAGGGCAACAGAGGTTGAATACTTTTGTGCTGATATTGGGTTGATTGGTTTGATGAGTGGCGTGATGCTGGTGTTGGGTGATGCACTACTGGTCTTGATGCACTGCTAGCACTGCTGGTTTTGTTGTGCTTTGTATAGTTGGTCTGTTTCTTCTTTGGGTTTTGTTTGATTGGTTCCTCACCAATCTTGGGTAAGTGCTAGCAGATGATTGTGCTTCTTGCGGTGCCAACCTAGTTGGGATTGTTAAGGTTTGCTTTGATTCTTTTTGCACTTCTCTTCTTTGTTGATGTAATATCCCATGTAATATGCTTTTTCATCAATAAAGTTTTGTTTTTTGCTGATCAAAAAAAAAAAAAAAAAAGTTGTTGTCTTCTAAAATATTCGTTCACAAGAGCTCTCAACCAAAACAATGCTGCTATTGGAGTTGTATGCATTTTGTGTTATTTTGGCTATTTTAATTTTGGATCATCGTCTAAATAATTAATAAAATAATATATATATAATTCCTAAAATATGTATATTGTATTAATAAGTACAAATATTTCTAAAATGGTATTGTCTCATGTTCAACACTATATCAAACACTAACACGACACTCTTTAGACATTTCTCAATATGTAGACATACATGAAATACATTATAAGTTTAAATAAAATACTTGAAGTCTAGATAGAAAATGAAAATTTATGCCAATTATCCTCCTTTAAACTTTAAAAAGTATAATTTTTACTTAAATATTGATATATATGGCATATAATAATTATTTGTCCTTATATTTGAAATATAATAATTATAAAATTATAAATTTTGTACGTGTCCTCTACTGGTCATCACTACATTTTTTAAAAAAAATTTGTTAGTGTGTCTATCTTGTATTACATGTTCTTGCTTCTTAGGTCTTGTGTCACTTTGTTGTTCGCAGAGTTTTAATTTTATCAATTTCATCCCTAAAACACTTTAAGGCTATGTTTCATCTACTTCTTCGGTCTTTAGGGGCGAAACTAATAAAATTAAAAACTATGAAAATCAAGGAGACCCGAAAAACATACTTCATGGAGCATAAGTGTATTTTATTATCATCCCATTAATGATTTTAGTGACCCACTTAAAATTGAATCAATGTGACTCAAGCTAAAAACTTTAAGAACAAAATTAACAAAATTAAAACCTTAGAAATCATGGTGACATGGACCCCATTTTTTAGATACATAGGTGCATTTCTATCTTGAATCTTTATATATCTTTTCAATCATTTTGACTTTAATCATATTTTCTTTCCACAAGATTCTGAACTTTAATGGGGGTGGACGTATGTTGGTATAGACACCCCATTTTTGACCGTCCTCAAGGCTTGGACGTTACCGCTTGAACACTCGGTGATCATCCATGTTTGTGTTCGTCTTGAGTTCCCAGAGGCCTCGGCTACGCGCCTTGCCTCAGGATCTCTCGACTCGACCGTTTTGTGTCTGGTTTTGCACCAAACACTTGTGTTTTTGCTTTGGAAGGCAGGGAATGGCTTTTGGGACATCCCCACACTCCACCGGCCATGGCTTTAGGCCACCGGCTGTGTTGTGTTGCCATCGGCCAAATGTGATGGTCGGCCGGCCAATTTGACTGCCGGTCGGCCACTTTGATGGCCGGCCGGCCAAATGTAATTTTCAACAGATATTTCTGTAGACAGCTGACAGCTGTCATTCCAGGCCATACCCCAGCCCATACCTGGACGTGGGTGTTCTGAGGAGTTGCAGATTGATATGTATCTATATCAATCAAGCTCTCTCAAAGAAGAAGAAAAGATAACAAGAGGGATATAGAACTTGGAGCAAAAAATCTCTCTCTCTCTCACTACATTTTTCTGCCTCTCTCTCTAAGGTTTAGGGCTTGTTTGTGCTCAAAAGTGCATTTTCTTTGCACTTTTGCATACAAACACCTAGTTCTCTACTCCCTTATTGAGCTGAGGTCCTTGAAGGTGATTTTTGGAGTGATTTGAAGCCTTTTCTTGGTCCAAAAGTTGCTGATTTGCTGCTGTGCTTCAAGGGTGAGCCTTTACCTCTTTTAAGCCTTGTTTTCATAGCTTGTTTTTCCTTATTTGCAACTATTTTTGAGCTTAACATATAACATAGAAAAGTCTTGTTTTTGAGTCCTCTAAATAATTTGTTAAGGGTGTTTTAAGCTTTGGGGTTGTTTGACCCCTCTTAAGGCTTGTTTGGCCTTTGTTTTGTGCCATTTCGGTTGAGCTCCGGGACCATTGTGTTTGGGCCTCCTCACCACTGAAATCTTGAGGGATTTCAGTGATGAGGATAGTGCTTTGAGGTCCTAGGAAGGAGAGGGCCACCCCATCTCCTTGTTGTCCTTGAAAAGGGTCATTTTTAGCCTCTTGAGGGAGCATATAGTTTGAGTGTGTATTGACCATGCCTTGACTGATTTTCATGCTTATTATGTCATAATGTAGCATTGTTGTATGTTGGTTTTGGTACACCATGCTTGCTTAGCATACATGCCTTGTAATGCCTTGTTTTAGCCTTAACATGTCCTATGCTTTGAGCCTTTATTCAAGCATGTTTAGGCCTAGCTTTATGAAGCTTTAATATTTGTTTTGCCATGCTTAAGGTCTACCTTTAGTTGTTTTGGTCGACCATGGCATGCATTGCATAGCCCCTTTACATTGTTTAGCTTGTAGGCTTTAAATGTGTGAAGTGTTGAGCATGCATTGTTTGATTTATTTCGGTGGTTTGACACCACTTATAGCATCATTTCAGTCCTCTTAGCATGCTTGTATGCTTGCATTTCATGGCTTTGATGCTTCAAGAGGTTGTGTCCTATGCTCCATGTTTGGTCATTGTGTATGCTTCCATGTGTAAGTCATTTAGTTGCCATCTAAGTGGTCTTTTGGATTTGTTTTAGCGTGCTAAAACTCTGGTTTTGGTCATTTAATTCATGCCGTGTGCGGTTGCATTAAGTGTAGTTCAATCCCCCTTGGGCTTGCCTTGAATCTTGGACCATTGTTGCATGCCATGCTTACCTTGTTACTTGGTTTAGCACCATTCTTAACATGATTTTCAAAGCTTATAATGCATGCCATTAGCCCATGTTTGCATCCTCTTAAGTGTGCATTCTGCAGGAGCAATCAAACTTAAACATCAGAACCCAAACAAATGACACATAACAAAGCACACATATTAATCTTTGCAACAAATATGATAAAACACAGTGAAACAAATATATGTAGGCACTCCTAGGGACCCTTGCTACACTTTGGGTTCAGTCAACCCCAACCCCACTATATACCTAAGCCACTAACAAATAAATAAATAAATAACACCTACCCTCCCACTTATAGTCCATAGTGAAAATTTAAAAACTGTTCCGGACATAAATATCAAAGAAAAACACAGAAACATCAATAATTAACGTACTTAACATCCTAAGCAAGGCCTAAAGCTAGAATCCTGCCAACTAGCATGGCTGCTTTTGAATTGAGTTTCTTCCATCTCTTATAGAATTTCCAATATGTTCCATGCATGATATTTGCACCATAACGTATGCAGAAAAGTCAAAGCACATAAGTTCACAGAGGGAAGTCAAGCTAGTAACTGAAAGTCTTCTAATTTAATACAGGAGATTAAGGGAGTATGACAATGAGAACCATTAAACATTTTTCCATGGTATTGTGTAGGTACAAAAATCATTAAGATCATAGCAATCACCTTCCAATCGTAGGAAACATCTTTCCATTAGGAACAAGGAACCGATCCCTTGCAATTACATAGGTCTCCAGCATTCTTTCATTGACTAACAAGGTCCCTAAAAGAAGAAAAAAAGATTCTGAGACTTCATTCTGTGCATAAAAAACAATAGATAATCTCCCCATCACTATTAATAGAATAGATTGTCCAACATGCAGACTGGGCGGAGTGCCAGTCTAAAATACCACAATGTGTCACTTTTTTAATAGATATCTTTCCCAATTTTCACTTGTGTCCAAGCATATACTAATTTCATGCCAATTCTATAACGTTACAAAAGTGTCTCCATTACTTAACCACAAAAAAGGGTTAAAAACACACACACTTGATAACATAACATTGATGGTGTGACTAAATTGCATAGTAATAATATCACAGAATATGCCATAGTTAAGTAGAATTTATCAATAACACACATGCCATGATAAGCTTACCCACTGGCTCTGAGATCAAAATATCTACTTTCTCAGGCAATTCAATTTTTTCAATTTTACCCTTGACTACAAGTAATTTGGGTGAAAACTTGCCCCAAGGCACTCTGCAAACTCTGCCACAACCTAGCAGTTAAACGAGAATCTCTATCTAAGACGATCGACGCTGGGACCCCGTGCAACCTCACTATGTCCCGAATATACAAGTCGGCAAGATAATCTACCGAATCTCTCACGCGCATAGGGATGAAGTGCGCTGACTTAGTCAACCAGTCTACAACCACCCAAATAGCATCACTACCCCGCTGAGTCCTCGAAAGACCCACAACGAAGTTCATAGTGACATGCTCCCACTTCCACTCGGCAATAGGCAAGGGTTGTAACAAACCCGTTGGCCTCTGATGCTCGGCCTTCACTTGCTGACAAGTAAGGCACTTGGACACGAAAACTGCCACATCCTTCTTCATACCTCGCCACCAAAACTGGCGGCCCAAATCACGATACATCTTGGTGCCTCCCGAATGCACCGTAAGACGTGAATGGTGAATCTCTCGGAGTACCTCTTCTCGGCAAGACTCTGGCACAAATAAACGGTCTCGGTATCTCACACTCAGGTCGGGATACACAGTCAAGCCCTTCTCAACCTTTCCACTAAAGATCTTCTCTCGGAGGGATTCTACCTCAAGGTCACCTCCCTGTGCCTCTAACACTCGAGTCACAAGTGTAGGCTGCGCAATAACAGAAAACAAGGCCGCAGCCTTAACGGATTCGCCCAGAAGCAAATCAAACTCGCCAAGTGTTCCCAACATCTCCCACTCCCGGATGGCTATACAAGCTACATCACTAATGGATTTTCTACTAAGGGCATCGGCCACAACATTGGCCTTTCCCGGGTGATAGTGCAACTCAAAATCGTAGTCCTTAATGAGCTCTATCCACCTCTTTTGCCTCAGATTCAAGTCTTTCTGTGTAAACAAATACTTCAGACTCTTATGATCCGAGAACACCTCGAACCTCTCACCATAAAGGTAGTGCCTCCAAATCTTCAAGGCAAAAATGACGGCTGCTAACTCTAAGTCATGTGTAGGGTAACTCCTCTCGTGTATTTTCAACTGACGTGAGCCATAGGCTACCACTTTCCCCTCTTGCATCAACACACAACCCAAACCCTCTCGTGAGGCATCACAATAAACCACATAACCCAAACCTCTCTCCGGAATAATCAAAACCAGAGCGGTGGTCAATTTAACTTTCAATTCTTGGAACGACGTTTCACAAGTCTCACTCCATACAAACTTGACCCCTTTCCGCGTCAATCTAGTCAATGGTGAAGCTAGCCTGGAGAAATCTTTCACAAGCCGGCGATAATACCCAGCTAATCCCAGAAAACGGCAGATCTCAAAGACACTCTTAGGTTGTGCCCAATCTTGCACTGCCTCAGTCTTGGATGTATCAATAGACACCCCTTCCCCGGAAACCACGTGGCCTAAGAATTTGACCTCTCTTAGCTAGAACTCACACTTCCCGAACTTGGCATACAGCCTGTGGACTCTAAGCAACTCAAGCACCACTCTCAAGTGTTCCTCGTGCTCCTCCTCAGACGGTGAATAAATCAGAATGTCGTCCACGAAAACGACTACAAAATGATCTAAGAATTCCCAGAATATCCGGTTTATCAAATCCATAAACACTGCCGGTGCATTGGTGAGCCCAAAAGGCATCACCAGAAACTCATGGTGGCCATACCGCGTACGGAATGCCGTCTTCGGAATATCCTCCTCCCTGACCTTCAACTGATGGTAACCCGATCTCAAGTCAATTTTAGAGAAACAACGGGACCCCTTTAACTAGTCAAACAGATCATCTATATGAGGCATAGGGTATTTATTCTTAACCGTAGCCCGATTCAACTTCCGATAATTGATACAAAGTCTCAAGGCACTATCTTTCTTTTTAGCAAAGAGGGCCGGTGTCACGACCTAAACCCGCCCCTATGGGTTTAGCACCGTAACCGGCCAGTAATCCGTGATTACCAATGGCCTGCTTAACAGTAATAACAGTAATACAGAGTACAAGGGCATGGCGGAAGCCAAAACAGTAAATAAACAATGTCCAATAAGCTGTGACAGTCTGTATGCAAAGAGACTTTTCATACATATTTACATTTAGTATCAAAACAGTATGCACAACATTTACATTCATCCAGAACAGGAACCTAATCCCTATTAGAACAGTACAGTACAGTAACATTCAGTCTATACAGATTATAAACAAAAAAGGGAAATCTAAAACTCCCCAAGCAACCTCAGCTTGAACTGATCAAGAACCTCGAAGTGAGGCACAAAGGTTGGCTTTGACAAAACGGGAGCTTAGCCCAACGCTCCTAGCAACGGTCTGGTGCCTGTACACCTACATATATATATGAGCAGTGAGCTAAAGCCCAGTGAATAACATATGCGTAAAGGGGTTAAGAATGAACGTCCTTTCAGTATTGAAAACAGTCATTTATCAGTATATCAGTCAATCAGTTTGTGGCTCATACATTATGCCATAACAGTCATTCAAAAACTATAACAGTCATATGTGGTACATCCAATAGCAAAACAGTACAGTAGGCCTTAACAGACCGAACAGTCAGTTGATGGCCATCACATCAGTAAACAGTAGTGGTTCTAACATGGGAACCGACAGAGATCTTTGTAACAGTAGCAGTACAGTACAGTAACAGTAGGTTGCTATGGATGCCACGAATACAGTTCACAAATAGGACATCATTCATTCAGTATGCAGTGCCATTTTAGAAAAACAATACAGTTCAATATTCAGAAAATAATTTCAATTGAACATATCTTTACAACATTGTTACTCACAGAGTTCTGGGCTACAGATAAGCTAGAGCGTCCTCGGATGCCAACCCTACACAGTTACAGGATGAACACACACTAAGCTATACAGTTGGGAAAATAATAACTTAATCGCTAATTTGCCTCGGTGTGGTATCCTCATTAAGATGCCTTAAACTAGGCCTAAGAATGCCTAGGATGGAATGAGGATGCAAGGATGCACTATAAAAACATTTTCAGAATTTCCAAAAAACAGGGGTCCCGCTCGAGCGTGGGTTTCCCCGCTCGAGCGGACTTGAAAACAAAAACCTATGCTCGAGCGTCAACCTTCCCGCTCGAGCGGACTGCAAAAGTACTGGATGGGTGAAATTCACGCTCGATGGGCGATCGACACCCGCTCGAGCGTGTGACACAAGTCCTTGCTCGAGCGTGCATTCTCCCGCTCGAGCGGACTGTAAACACATGCAAAGTACTGGATACACAAAATTCACGCTCGAGCGTTGCTTTCCCCGCTCGAGCGGAATGCATGAACTCAGTGTGTACGCTCAAGCGTGGAGTACCCCGCTCGAGCGTGAGTCCAAAATCTGGAATTTCCAGATTTGAACCTCAAGCTCAAAACTTAATCTCAATGCATCAAATTCGATCCTTTTGGGCTAATTTTCTGGAAAACACTTCAAAACTCATAATATAACATGTTTCAAAGATCAATTTGTAAAATCAAAGCCCAATGGTAGTTCAATTAAACACAATTTTGAACCAAAGTGCAAGAACAATATTTCAAATGTGACATGCATGTCTTTAATCAACTTCAAAGCTTCAAAGCAAGCTCAAATGAGTCTAAACTTCCAAAAACATGATGAATTCTTGTACTAGAATCATAATATGAACGTGCATGTAACAATTTCCATGAAAATAACCTCAATATGCTAGAACATGTACATGCATACATGGATTAAGCTTTAATTCAACATATTAGGACCAATTCTAGACTTAAATCACTAGAGGCTCATGAACCATGCAAGAATCAACTCAAATACACAATTAAAAGGAAGAACTCCCTACCTTAAGTCTTGAGTCTAGAGTTTGGAAGCACAATCATGCAAATTTCCTTCAATTCTACCAAGTTTCCAAGCCAAAATGAGATGAAATCAAGCTATCTCCCTATTCTCTCTCTCTCTCTAGTCGGTTTTGCTTAGAAATGGCTGATGAAATGAAATGGTAGTGCCAAACAAATGAATCAAATACATAGCCTAGAGTTGTCCACTAAGTGGCAAATTTTGAAAATAACCCAATTAATGTAATTTAACATTATTTAAACCAATTTAATCATACCAAATCACATTTCAAATAAATATGCCATAAAATCACATTAATTCTGACTAGCATAAAACATAAATTAATTTTAGATTCGGCCGCCGATAAGGTCTTCATTCGCAGTTTAAAACAAAAAACGTGAACAGGTAATTTAACAGTCAACAGATAGAATTGCATTCAAACTAGCACAATCAATCAATCGATTCAGAATTTCAGTTAGTCAGTCAATTAACATGCTTAATCATAGAATAGCACTAATCAGTGCTATTATCAGTAAATAGTGGTGAGGGTTGTCACAGCCGGTGCTCCCCACGGCGAAACACTAGGGTGGATAAAACCCTTATCTAGCAGCTCCTGGAGTTGAATCTTCAACTCACTCAACTCGGCTGGGGCAAAACGATAAGGTGCCATAGAAATCGGCGCCGTACCGGGCACTAAGTCAATAGAGAACTCGATCTCTCGATGAGGTGACAAACTAACAAGGTCCTCAGGAAAGACGTCCGAGTACTCACAAACCACTCTCGGCAATACGGTCTGGGTCTCATCGCACTCACCACTCATAAAGCTAGCGAGAAGACCATTAAGCTCAGTTCGCCCTCGCGGATCATACACCGGTGGTAGCACACTACCAACCCGATCCCCTAAGTAATGAAAACAATCCCTGCTCGGGGTACATACTATGACCCTCTGGCGGTAACAATCGATAACAACCCGGTATGACGATAGCCAGTCCATACCCAAAACAACATCAAAACCCGACATAGCCATAACTACAAAAGGAAATGGAAGTCGGCGGTCTGCGACCTCTATATCACAACCCCGACACCCTTGTTTCAAAATCAATTCACCCCCAATAGGTGATACTACACAAATAGGAGATGCTAACTGTGCCAACTCCAACCCCAAAACAGATGCAAATGCAGCAGATATAAAGGAATGAGATGCACCTGTATCAATCAACACATTGGCAACCGAGTTGTAAAACAAAAAGGTACCTCTCACAACAGATGGAGCCGGTACTAGGTCCTGCGCGGTAACAACATACATACGCCCTGTAGGCCCCTGATCTACCTTCTTACCTCTCTGAGCAAAAGACTGCTGCACAGACTGGGACGATGAAACCCCCTGATTGGCCCTCAAGGCCTGAATTGACTGAGCTGGCTGAAAACTCTGTCTCTGCCCAGATGCACCAGAAGTGCCGCTCAACTGCAGGCAAAACCTCTTCAGGTGCCCCACCTGACTACACTGGTAACAAGAGAGCGGTTGGCCTCTGCCCTGACTCTGGCTCTGAGGTCGAGCCAAAGATGAAGCTGCTCTCTGCCCTCCGCCCTTCTGCGGGCAAGCTGAAGACTTGTGGCCCAACTGACCACATTTGTAACAGGTGATGTCTCTCTGACTGCCTCTCCTAGAGCCTGCACTCAGCACTGGAAAGGTCGATCTAGCAAAAGCACCCTGGGACTGCTGAGGGTTAGGACCCCTCTACCTCCTGCCATCCCCCTGACCATCCTGACTCCTCTTGGAGCCTCCCTGCCTCTCATCCTCTTCCTCCTGCATCATAATCTCCATATGGGCCGCAACAACATCTATAAGGCGCCCATAATCCCGGGTCATAGACCCTCCAACTCTCATCTTAAGCCCGTGCCTCAGCTTTTTCTCGAACTCGAGGCAACGACATTCCTCAAACGCCACAAGCTCAGGTGCGAACCTAGATAGACTAGTAAATGAGACCTCAAACTCGGCCACTGAAGTACTCAGCTGCTTAAGCTGGCAGAACTGATCTCTCAACTTCTCACTGACAGCGGGAGATAGAAACTTCTCCTGTAAGACATCCACGAAGCCCTCCCAAGTAGCACCAATACGGCCCCACATGAACTTCCACCACTGACCCGCATCCCCCTTAAGCTGGAAAGATGCCAAGGTCACCTTCAATGCCCCGTCTTTGATGCCAAGCATCTCAAATGTCTTCGTCATTTGTTCCAGCCACTCATCAGCCTTAAGTGGCTCCTTCGGATCCCCAACAAACTCATCCGGATTTGACCGGAAGAACTTATTCTTCAGAAAAAAAGGCCCTGCCTCTGCAACATGGGCCTGGGCCTGGGCCTGGGCCTGATTCTTAGCTCTGAGAATGCCCAAGGATTCCCTCAAAGCTCCTGCCATCTCGCGGGCTAAGGCGCCCATGGCCTGCTGACCTACTGGCTCGGCCACATTGGCCTGACCAACACCCTCCTGCTGCGCCGGAATCTCATCCGGTATAGGCATCTCCTGCCTCTTAGGCCTACCACGCCTACCTCCGTGTCCTCGTCCTGACATCCTAATAAAGGTAATGAAGAACATTAGCACATTCATAAGTGTGCCAAAGCTACAACTCTCGCGTCCTAATACATGGACAACGGTAATTCACTCCACGTAAGCACATAATCACATAAGCACCTATGAATTTTATTTCCGGATAATGATAGTCCCAAGGCATTACTAGAGTTCCGGTTAGAAACAGCAATGATCAAGTGCTTTTCCAACAAGACTCACAGAAACCCAAGGGTCCAATCAACATCCTAGAAATTAAATCCCATACCCATATAACCACATAAACATGTTATCACATAAGCACATAACATTACATCTAAGTCTCTAACAAGCGAGACAAACCCATTGTGATACTAATCACTTCCCACGTACCCAAAGTATTCAAACCCGGTACGTTCTGATACCAAGTTCTAACGCCCTCAAAATAAACCTGTAAATCATGCATTCGCGACAACCATAAATATAAGAGAAATAAACATATTTCTATTCATCAGAGTATTTAGTCCAAAATGTATTACATGTTGACAACAAAAGTAAATGCCCTATAGGCTTACAACTTTCCAAGTCAACACTTGGTTACAAAGAGGAGAGTACTAACTCTGCACAAAATAAGCCCTTGGCTTGATATCCATGTAATACAACAAAAAAAAAAGTCAACAAAAAAACGTTCAACAGCCTCAAGCCTCCCAAGCTACGTCCTTGGAGGTGGCATAGCGCCTGTACCTGAAAATGATGTCCCATATAGGGTGAGCCAACGCCCAGTAGAAATATGCTAAACACAATATGAGCGATAACTAAAACATTAGCATTTGATAAATGTTCAACCCACATAAATCATTTCATAATCCATTTCAATTACATGACAAATATGTCCATGTTTTATTTCATTTTCCATTTCTTATCTAATTTCTCAATTCATAACCCCCGGTCAGAACCTGGCCATATACTTTAAATAAGATTACATCTCATATCAATAATTCTTCCATTTCAACAATTCAAATGGGATAACAACTCATATCAAAACACTTCCATAAACCTCAATAGATACACTTAATTGTTGTATCAATGACACATAAAAACACTTCCATACTTCACAAATGATACACAGATTTTCTGTATCAACACTTCAATAGATACACATATTTGCTGTATCAATGGAGTCCATCCCCTATCTCCTCCCAAATAAAAATCCGGTCCAGGAGTCCATCCCCTATCTTCTCCTAAACCGTGGAGTGCATCCCATATCTCCTCCCACACAAAACAATCAAATAATTATCATATACACTATCAACCAATACACATATTTGATGTATTAATCCAACCGTCATATTCGATGAAATACTCAATTGATTAGTTTCAATTTGCCTAATCATCATGCATTGTCTATAACAATCAAGACTATCCTCCACCGATAGCCCAAAGCAATTATTTCTAAACAGCTAATAATTACATTCAACAGATAAGTATCAACAATTTTCGAAGGTGAGTGATTAATAATTCCAACTCCACCATTCTATCACATAATGAACCAATTTCATTATTTCCAACTCAATTTCATGATTCCAGAATGTCATTGTTTACACTAATGACCTAATTATACCCAAACATGGCATTTTTTTCCCATTTTCTCAATATTGACCCAAAGGTCCAAATACTAACGACAACATCAATAATCCCATTTTTAGACCCAAATATACATGTATAGGCTCAAAATAACAAAACCCCTCTTTAATCATTTTGAAACCCCAAACCCCAAAAACCACCCAACTACAACATTACATCAAAATAACCAATAGTTTATGTCAAAGACCATAGAAATGAGTAGTTATCCCAACCTCAAATTCGGAGCTCAAAGGAAAAAGATGAAGAAATTCAAAATTCTCCAAACTCCAACATTTTCGGATTGATAGGAAGCCCTCACCAAGCACAAAACTTTTTACAAAGGGACTATGGAGGGAGATCACTCAAACTAGATCAATACCTAGAGAGAAGTTGGGTTTCTAGAGAGAGAAGCTCTCCAATGGAGGTTTTGGAAAAGTAAGAGAGAGAAAGGAAATCAAAAAGTGATCCAAAAAAGTGAAACTCGGACTGATACAAAAGTTGCCCCGCTCAAGCGTGGAAACCCCCGCTCGAGCGTCAGACACAGACTCATGCTCGAGCGTCGATTGCATACTTTCAGAAGTTTTGCAGGCGATGCTCCCCGCTCGAGCGTCAAACTCCCCGCTTGAGCGGAGGGACAAAATCAAAGGGTCACGCTCGAGCGTCAAAACTCCCGCTCTAGAGAAAATACTAGGAGATGGAAAATCACGCTCGAGCGTCAAAACACCCGCTCGAGCGGAGAAGCAACAACAAAGGGCCCGCTCC
>NW_021026282.1:328621-354445 GCF_004153795.1 Camellia sinensis | reverse complement strand
TGGTTCCAAAACAGTTCTAAGTACAAAGGTTCAGAGGTGAACTAAGCTTAGATGACCTCGGCTTCACACCAAGCAAGGAACCAAAATCATGCAAGCAACACTTCAAACAAAGCAAGACAAAACAAGATAAACAAGATTTGAAATATCACGAGACAAGATCTTACAGGAATGTATGCAAACATGGCTAAGTCAAAATGAGGGTTGTTACATCCTATCCCCCTTTAAAAGTTTGGTCCCCAAACTTAGGTTACCTTGTTCCAAGAACAATTCTGGATGTCGAATTCTCATCTCCTCTTCCATTTCCCACGTGGCATCCTTGCCGTAATGCTCTTTCCATTCCACCTTTACCATTGGTATTGACTTGTTTTTCAACTGCCTAACTTGTCTGTCGATAATACACATCGGCTTCTCTTCATAGCCTAAATTCTCATTAACTTCAGTCCTGGAATAGTCAATCACATGCAGTGGATCCCGAATATACTTTCTTAACATGAGATCCTTTCAGAGCAAAACACATCAAAACTTTATCAAAGCAAGAGATGAACCGTATTCATCTATCAAGTCTTACAAGTCTCAAGGGATGCTTACTGGCATCGGCAAAATACAAATCAAGCTTTCCGAACAAACAAATCCACGCGGAAAACCGTCAGTGGCAAAACAAAGACTGCACGATCCGTAATTGATTAGTCAAAGGTACTGCGAAAGTTTATAGTCCTCCAGCACAAGGGACTTGTGTTACTTAAGCCCGTAGCTCTTTTTAACATGATGGTCTTATGTTACTTAGGCCCGTAGTCCGTTTTAACACAATAGTCTTTCCACGAAAGGACCACCCACATCGCCACATTCATAACAAGCTCCGGACGTCCGACGACAGACCCCGAAATGTTGCTTCCCACAATCCGAACACGTCGGTTTAGCATTACCTTCCTGCCTTAGGTTACCAACACTGCCCATGTTCGTCTTCTTCATGGTGCCCAGCGGTGCTCGGCGATTGTCATAGTTCTGTCTGTTTCGCTGGTTCTCCCCCGAGCTCTGGTATCGATTCAGGTTAGCTTCGGCCTGAATGGCTTTGTCCAGCACTTCGGCGTAAGTCGGCATATTGTGCAAGTTAACTCGGTCTTGAATCGGTCCGCGAAGCCCACTCTCGAACTTCCTGGCCTTCATGTATTCATCGTTGGCCATGTGAGGTGCAAACCTCGCCAATTCAGTAAAAGCGCGGTCGTATTCCGCCACTGTTCGGTTGCCTTGCGTCAAAGTCTGAAATTCGGTAGCCTTGCGGTTTCGAACACTTAGGGGAAAGTGTTTGTTGTAGAACAACTCTAAGAATCGGGTCCAGGTCAGATCTGGATTGTTTTCTCGAACCATCATCCACCACCTGCGAGCGTCATCATCTAACGTGAATGCTGCCAACGTCACCTTCTTAGCGTTGGTGCTAGGAAAGATCTCGAACAACTTTTCCATTTCCAAAACCCACGCCTCAGCCTTCATTGGCTCTATACCCCCAGAGAATCTTAGTGGTTTCATTTTCTTGAACTCCCTGATCAAAGCTATCGTGCCATCCCCATATAAGGCTGGCTGCGGAGGGACTTGCGGCACTGGAGGAGGTGGAGGCGGAACTACATTTCGGCCATTGGTTTGCTCGGCCTGGGTCGACGTAGCACTAGCGTACTGCTGTCTTGTTTGCCTCAACTCGCGGGCTAAACCTTCAGCTAATCTTTCCAGTCTGTCCATTCTGTCTTCGGGCTGATCCCGGCCAATTGGAGGTCTACCTCTCCTCATAATGCTATGAGCATGCAAAGTGTGACTTTAAAACAATTAAGCAAATAACCACGTAGGCAAGTAACAAACAGGTATGTCAAGACAATGCACACCTCGTTCAAATAGCAAGCACCATGATGCAATCCTAACATCTTTCTAAGGGAAATCCTATGCTCTTTAGGACTCAAAGTGTGTGAATAACGTTTACTGAGGAACTTGTGCTCTGATACCATTCTGTCACGACCCCAAACCGCCCCTAGTAGTTTGGTGCCGTGATGGCCAGTAATCCGAGATTACCGAAGGCCAACTTTCAAAAGCTTAACACAATTAGAGTATAGTGTATGGGGCTCACAATTGCGGAAGCAATAAATCAAGATACAAGTGGTCCATAAGAGCAGTGCATAAATCCAATGACATGGCATACATCTTTACAACTTGAATATAATAAGGAAAAATACGTATTACATCTTGATCAAAAGGCTTCTCGAGCCGACATATACAAAATATAGTGAATACAAGCCAAGAAGCATGATTTTCAAGATTCGCCGACATAAAATAAATGACATTGCCGACGTGAATACAAAACAAAGCCGATATAATCATGAATCCAAAACAAGCTTTCAAAAACACAATCTAGGCGTCGCCGACGTCCTGCTCATCACCTACATATATATAGAGAGGGTGAGCTTGGATACTCAGTGAATGGTACAAATAATAAAGGTTTTGCATGAATATAGCCAGAGTCTTTCAAAACAAAACATGCCAAAACCATACGAATATTAGCCGAGATCCTTTCAAAGCAAAACACATCAGAACTTTATCAAAATAAGGGATGAACCGTATTCATCTATCAAAGTCTTACAAGTCTCAAGGGATGTTTACTGACATCGGCAAAACACAAATCGAGCTTTCCGAACAAACAAATCCACGCGGTAAACCGTCAATGGCAAAACAAAGACTGTACAATCCGTAATCGATTAGTCGAAGGTACTGCGAAAGTTTATAGTCCTCCAGCACAAGGGACTTGTGTTACTTAAGCCCGTAGCTCTTTTTTTAACACGATCGTCTTGTGTTACTTAGGCCCGTAGCCCGCTTTAACACAGTAGTCTTTCCAAGAAAGGACCGTATCCTTCTTATACTTAGTGCTGCGAAAGTTTAGAGTCCTCCAGCACGGGGGACTTTTGTACTTGGTACTGCGAAAGTTTAGAGTCCTCCAGTACAAGGGACTTTTCAACAATGACATCAAAACAAGGCTTATACTTGATACATCAAAACAGAGCTATTCATTCATGCTTAACAAATACTTTCGTCAAAACAAAGCAAAGCAAGATTTATCGAAACAGTATAACATAGCTTTATTAAAAGCACCACTCACCTAGTTCTTCAGGTGTAGACTCAAAGCAAAGATCAAGGTCCTGCAATCACACGACCATCACATTTTCAAAACAAGCTTTATATGCATGCAAATGATCTCGACATTCCTACCAGGTCCAAGTCAATAACAAAGCAAAACATGCTGGGAGTTTAAACACTGCTCCCGTCTCATGAAAACACACTGGGTACCAACCAGGTCTTTGCCGAGGTCCCACACTTCCTTGCCGAGGTGTGGTCCCGTTGGCCTCATTCAAAAGCAAAGTCGGGAAAACCTGGGTTTCCCTTTGAAAAACATGAAGAACATGATCATGAGGAAGATGAATGCAAGATCATAACTTGTTACAAAAAATCTGAGATTTCATGCCATGAGTTCAAAACATGGACCTGGGTACCCATACAAGAAGGTCATGCAAGAACAAACACAAAAACATGGTTCTCGTTCCAAACTTTCAGATCAAAACGAGACTTTTCTTCAAAATACATGAATACTATCTTTCTCTTCCGAAACTAACTTCAAATCGATGCATGACATGCAAAACAAATCCGATCATGCAATGCAGCTAGATGATCAATAACAACAATCAAAGTAGATCAAGATTCTGACCTCAGAACTCGAACCCAACGGTTCAAACCTCGAAGATCAAGCTTGGAAGATCTATTCTCACTCAGGAACTTCTCCTCTTTCTCTCTAGAGCTTCTCTCTCTAAAGGCAAAGATTTGAGACAAAATGATTTGTTTCCAGGTCTGCCGGCTGTCTTAACAATCAGCTCGGACACGTGGCGCTATCGGGTTGGTTCAACTCAAAAGGTGATTGATTGATAAGACAAGTCTATGATAAAGCGTACGCAGCAAGCTTGGGAAAGACACATCGGTAAGTAATGACAACGGCTGAAGTCAAGGCCTCGGCAACAGGATAACAATGACATCGGCTAGGGAGGACGACACTTGACTAAGCTGTGCCACACCTTGGCCGAGGCGTGCCACACCTCGGTCTAGGCCATACCTGCCTAAGGATAATGATCACTAAGCGCAAAACATCTCGGCAACAAGCCCGAGGTGAAGATGGGAGTCGACCAAGTGGTCCCAAAACAGTTCTAAGTACAAAGGTTCAGAGGTGAACTAAGCTCAAGATGACCTCGGCTACAAACCAAGCAAGGAACAAAAATCATGCAAGCAACACTTTACTCAAAACAAGACAAGGCAAAACTTGCAAAACAACAAAACAAGACAAGATCATGCATGAATGTATGCGAGTATGACAAGAGTAAGGTGAGGGTTGCTACACGCACAATCTTCCTTCAAACTTAAGCACTCCATTCTCAAGGGTGTAACCTGACCTCGGCCTGGTGATAATCTCGTCGGCTACCTTCTTCAGGAATTTATCCTCCATTTGCCTTGCCTTTACTTCCCCAATAGTAGTCGGCTCCACTAAAATCATGGCTAGCATGCCATTCCCACTGACTTTCTACTCAATGCGTCGGCTACCAAGTTTGTGCTTTACCTGGGTGATACTGAATCTGCATGTCGTAATCCTTCAATAATTCAAGCCATCTTCTCTGCCTCAAATTTAGTTCCTTTTGAGTGAACAAGTACTTCAAGCTCTTGTGATCTGTAAAACTTGGCAAGAGGCTCCATACAAGTAGTGACGCCAAATCTTCAAAGCAAACACCACGGCTGCTAGCTCTAGATCATGGGTTGGATAGTTCTTTTCATGAAGTTTCAACTGACGAGATCCATATGCTATGACTTTGCCCCTTGCATTAATACAAACCCAAACTGTTATGCGAAGCATCACTGAAAATCTGAAATTCCTCATTACCTGATGGGAGTACAAGAACTGGTGTTGTAACTAACCTCGTCTTCAACTCTTGGAAGGCTGATTCTCTATCATCGGTCCATTCATATGTTGTTCCCTTTTAATTAGTTGTGTCAATGGTACTGCAATCCTTGAGAAGTCCTTCACAAACTTTCTGTAATAGCCTGCCAAGCCCAGAAAAACTACAAACCTCGGGCACGTTGGTTGGCGTCGGACCAATTCACAATGGCTTCAATCTTACTGGGATCAACTGATATACCCTGCTTCATTAATCACATGCCCTAAATATGAGATGCTGAAAAGCCAAAACTCGCACTTGCTCAACTTGGCGTACAACTTCTTATCTTTCAAGATTTGTAAGGCAAGTCTCAGATGATTCTCGTGTTCAATTGTACTCTTGGAATAGATCAATATGTCGTCAATAAAAACAACTACGAACTCATTTAGATACGGCTTAAAGACTCTGTTTATCAAGTCCATGAATGCTGCAGGAGCATTGGTCACTCCGAAGGGCATTACCAAAAATTTGTAGTGGACATACCTTGTCCGAAAGGCAGTCTTCTCAATGTCCTCGGCTTTAACCTTCAGCTGATGGTAGCCCAACCTAAGGTCAATCTTGGAAAAGACTCGTGCTCCTTGTAGTTGATCGAGCAAATCATCAATCCTAGGCAACGGGTACTTCTTCTTAATGGTTACCTTATTAAGTTCTCTGTAATCAATGCAAAGGCGAAGTGTGCCATCCTTTTTCTTAACAAACAGAACGGGTGCTCCCCATGGTCAAGTGCTCGGCCTAATGAATCCCTTATCCAACAATTCTTGTAATTGCAGTTTCAGTTCCCTAAGTTCAGCTGGGGCCATCCTATAGGGTGTTTTGGAGATAGGTTGCGTTCCCGATATAATGTCCACAGTAAACTCTATTTCTCTATCGACTAAGTGGCCAGGCAACTCATTTGGAAAGACGTCGGGGAATTCCTTAACAACTGGTATGTCGGCTAACTTAACACTTCCATTCAAATCACTTAGTATACTGCACAAATAACCCTGACACCCTTTTTGGATCAACTTATAGGCTTTCATGGATGAGATTAAGTAAGGTGGGGGTACTACTCCCTTACCCTGGAAAATGACCTCGGCTTGGTTTGGGGTCTTCAATGTGACGCTCTTAGTAACACAATTAATGGATGCATGATTCGCTACTAACCAATCCATTCCCAATATGACATCGAAGTGAGTCATGCTTAATGGCATCAAATCAACTAATAATTCTACACCCTCAATCACCACAACACACGCCCTATATATGGATGCAACAATTTTTGTTCCCCTAGGTGGAGTAGATACAGATAGCACATAATCAAGGGGTTCTAGCGGTCTGTTCAACTTCTCGGCAAATTAACAGATACAAATGAATGTGTAGAGCCCGAATCAATCAAGATGTATGCAACTTGAGAGCAAATTGAGAGTGTACCTGACACTATCGTTTCAGCATTCTGGGTGTCTCCTAGCACTAGAGCAAAAAATCTGCCCTGTCTCATCTGTGTCTTTTCGACGTTGCTTCCGTGTGCAGAGCCTGAGGTGCTCCCATTTTTCTTACCATCATCAGCCCTTGCCTTCGGACAGTCTTTCACGCGGTGGTCTATCTCGCCACATTCAAAGCAGGCCCTTGTCGCCCAACGACAAACCCTGAGATGCGGCTTCCCACAACTCGCACACGCCGGCTTAGTATTACCATCCCGATTCGAGTTGCTGGAACTGCCCACGTTCGCCTTCTTCTTGGCATTAAATGACATCCGACGACTTTCATAGTTCTGTCTCTTTCTCTAACTCTCTCCTGAATTTTGATATCGGTTTAAGTTAGCTTCCGCTAGAATGGCCTTGTCTAACACCTCGGCATAAGTCGGCATATTGAGCATGTTGACTCGATCCTGGATCGGTCCACGTAGTCCACTTTCAAACTTCCTGGCTTTCCTATATTCATCACCGACCATATGAGGCGCGTATCTCGCCAATTCGGTGAAAGCACGGTCGTATTCTGCCACTGTCCTGTTGCCTTGCATCAGAGCTTAAAACTCTGTGGTCTTGCGATCTCGAACGCTAAGGGGAAAATGCTTGTTGTAAAACAGTTCCAAAAATCTGGCCCAAGTTAAACCAGGATTAGCTTCCCGGATCATCATCCACCACCTTCGAGCGTCGTCGTCTAATGTGAATGCTGCCAATGTCACCTTCTAAGCGTCGGTGTTGGGAAAGATCTCGAACAACTTCTCCATTTCCAGAACCCACGCCTCGGCCTTCATCAGCTCTATACCCCCTGAGAATCTCGGCGGTTTCATCTTCTTAAACTCCCTGATCAAGGCGATCGTGCCGTTTCCATACAAGGCTGGCTGCGGAGGTACTTGAGGCACTAGAGGAGGTGGAGGCGGAACTGCATGTCGGCCATTCGTCTGTTCGGCCTGGGTAGATGTAGCACTAGCATTCTGTTGCCTCATTTGTCTCAACTCACGGGTTAAACCTTCAACCAGTCTTTCTAGTCTGTCCAGTCTATCCTCACCTTCTGAGCGTCGGTGCTGGGAAAGATCTCGAACAGCTTCTCCATTTCCAAAACTCACGCCTCGGCCTTTATCGGCTCTATACCCCCTGGGAATCTCGGTGGGTTCATCTTCTTGAACTCTTTAATCAAAGTCATCGTCCCATCCCCATACAAGGCTGGTTGTGGAGGCACTTGAGGCACTGGAGGAGGTGGAGCTGCATGTCGGCCATTCGTCTGTTCGGCCTGGGTAGATGTAGCACTAGCATTCTGTTGCCTCATTTGTCTCAACTCGCGGGTTAAACCTTCAACTAGTCTTTCTAGTCTGTCCAGTCTATCCTCTGATTGATCTCGGCCAACTGGTGGTCTACCCCTCCTCATGATGCTATGAGTATGCAAAATGCGACTTTAAAACAACTGAACCAAGAATCATGTATGCAAATAACAAATGGTCATGCCGAGATGATGCACACCTTGTCAAATAGCAAGCAATATGATGCGATCCTAACATTTTTCTAAGGGAAATCCTATGCTCTTTAGGACTCAAGTGTGTGAATATCGTACTATAAGAAACTTGTGCTCTGATACCAATCTGTCATGACCCCATTCCACCCCTAGTAGAATGGTGCCATGATGGCCAGTAATTCACAATTACCCAAGGCCAACTTGCAAGGTTTCATACACAACAGAGTATACATATGGGGCTTACAAGTGCGGAAGCAATACATTTACAACTAAGTAGTCCATAAGAGCTGTGCACAAGTCAAATGGAATGGCATGCATCATTACATAACTTTACAATCTTGAATACAAACAAAAGGAAGTACAAAAATGCATCTTGACCAAAAGGCTTCTCAAGCCATCAAATACAAAATGCAAGGGAATACAACCAAGAAGTATGATCTTCAAGATGCTACAAAATGCTAAATCCAAAACAAATTGCAAGCACGTCTAGGCATCACCGCCGTCTTGTTCGTCACCTACATATATATAGAGAGGGATGAGCTTGGATACTCAGTGAATGGTATAAATAATAAAGGGGTTTACATGAATGATATCCGAAGTCTTTATCAAATCAAGGCACATCACATCTTGTACAAAATCCAAGGGCAAATCAAGTTTATCTAACAAATCTTTCAAGTCTCAACAATTAAAGTCTCTCAAGGCCTTCAAGTTTCAAGGGATAACATTAACAAAGGTTGTGCAACAAATGCATATAGTCCCCTAGCACGTACGGACTTTCAAAGATTGTGCTACAAATGCTTATAGTCCCCTAGCACGTACGGACTTTCAAAGATTGTGCTACAAGTGCTTAGAGTCCCCTAGCACGTACGGACTTTCAAAGATTGTCAAAACCAAAGCTAATACTTGATACACAAAATAGAGATAGTCATTCATGCTTAACAAATACTTTTCCAAAACAAGCGAGGCAAAACTTTATCAAAACTTAAGAACACAACTTTATTAAAAATGCCACTCACATAGTTCTTCAAACGTCGGGGTCAAGGCAAGTCCAAGTCCTACAAACACATGGCAAAGTCTATTGAATGCACTTCTCAAAACAAGTCTTGCATGCATGCAAATGACCTCGGCATTCTTCAAAAACTAAGTCAAATCAAAACAAAACACAGTTTCTTATCTCGGGAAAACATGCTGGGCAACTACCAGGTCTAGGCCGAGGTCCCACACCTCCTTGCCGAGGTGTGGCCTCGATGGCCACATTCAAGGAAATGAAGTCGGGAAAATCTGGGTTTCGCTCTCTTGAAAAACATGACGAACATGAAGAACATGAACATGAGGAAGACGAATGCAAAGATCATAATTTGCTATTACAAAATCTGAGATTTCATGCTATAAGTTCAAAAACATGGACCTGGGTACCCATATTCAAGGATCTTGTGAGAACAAACACAAAAACAAGACAAGACTATGACAAAGTGTACTCAACAAGCTAGGCGGCAAGAGCACTCCGACAAGTAACGACATCGGCTAACAACAAGACTTCGGCAAGCAAGGGGCAAGGACCTTGGCTAGAAAGGACAACACTTGGCCTAGCTGTGCCACACCTTGGCCTAGATGTGCCACACCTCGGTCTAGGTTGTACCAATCCAGGGGTAAGGTCACTTGGGTTCAAGGGTAACATCTTGGCCTAGATAATACACATCTCGGCCTCGACGATGAACACCTCGGTCTAGATAGTGACATCTCGGCCAGCATGTCAGAGCGAAGGTGGAGTCAACCAAAGTAAATTCCAAGATGGTCTTAGATGCAAGAGGTTCAAAACTGACCTAGGCTCAGGGTGACCTCAGCTCTAAACCCACACCGAGTAAGGTACAAAGCATGCTGTAACACTTAAGCGAACAAGGACAAGACTTGAAATGCAAGCTTAACAAAACAGAATCATATGAATGCATATGAGTATGGTTAGGACAGTGTGAGGGTTATTTCATATCATGTGTATCGCTTTGATAAAGATCTCAGATATTATTCATGCAAACCCTTTATTAATTGTACCATTCACTGAGTATCCAAGCTCACCCTCTCTATATATATGTAGGTGATGAGCAGGACAGCGGCAATGACTAGATGTGCCTTGCAACTTGTTTTGGATTCGCATTTTGTAGCATCTTAAAGATCATGCTTCTTAGCTTGCATTTCATTGTATTTTGTATATGATGGTTCGAGAAGCCTTTTAGTCAAGATGTATTTTTTTTGTACTTCATTTTATTGTACCCAAGTTGTAAGACCTTGTAAAGATGTATGTCATTTCATTTGACTTATGCACAGCTCTTATGGACTAATTAAATTTGTATATATTGCTTCCGCACATGTTAGCCCCATATGTAATTCTCTAATTGTGTGTGAATTTTGAAAGTTCGCCATCGGTGATCTCGGATTACTGGCCATCACGGCACCATTCTACTAGGGGCGGAATGGGGTCGTGACATTCTCAGTAAATTACTGAGTAAATTCCAAATAAATTCTCAGTAAAGTACTCAGTAAATTCTCAGTAAAACTCAATAAATTCCAAGTAAATTCTCATTCAATTAGTCAGTAAATTCCTAGTAAATTCTCAGTAAATTACTCAGTAAATTCCCCGTAAATTCTCAAAAAATTACTAAGTAAATTACTCGATAAATTCCCAGCAAATTCTCATTAAATTACTCAGTAAATTCCTAGTAAATTCTCATTAAATAACTCAGTAAATTGCTCAGTAAATTCCCAGTAAATACTTAGTAAATTCCCATTAAATTCTTAGTAAATTACTCAGTTATTCCCCGTAAATTCTAAGTAAATACTCATTAAATTACTCAGTAAATTCCCAGTAAATTCTCAGTATATTACTTAGTAAATTCCCAGTTAATTCTCAGTAAATTACTCATTAAATTCAAAGCAAATTCTCATTAAATTACTCAGTAAATTCCCAGTAAATTTTCAATAAATTCTCATTAAATTACTCAGCAAATTCCAAGTAAATTCTCAGTAAATTACACTGTAAATTCCAAAAAAATACTTAGTAAATTACTCAGTAAATTCCTAGTAAATTCTCAGTAAATTACTGTCCCAATAAATTCTAAGTAAATTACTCAGTAAATTCCTTGTAAATTTTCAGTAAATTCTCATTAAATTACTTAGTAAATTACTCAAAAAATTCCTAGTAAATTCTCAGTAAATTACTCAGTAAATTCTCATTAAATTCCTAGTAAATTCTCAGTAAATTACCAGTAAATTCTCAGTAAATTACTCTGTAAATTTCCAGCAAATTCTCTGTAAATTATTGAGTAAATTTTCAGTAAATTACACAGTAAATTCCCACTAAATTCTCATTAAATTACTCAGTAAATTCTCATTAAATTACTCAGTAAATTCCTAATAAATTCTCAATAAATTACCGAGTAAATTCCAAGTAAATTCTCAGTAAATTACTCAATAAATTACCAGTAATTACTCAGTAAATTACTTAGTAAATTCCCAGTAAAATTTCAAGTAAATTACTCATAAAATTCCCAGAAAATTCTCAGCAAATTCCCAGTAAATTCTCAGTAAATTACTCATTAAATTGCCAGTAAATTGTCAGTAAATTGCTGATTAAATTCTCAGTAAATTATTCAGTAAATTCACAATAAATTCCCAGTAAATTCTACTTAAATTACTTAGTACATTCACAGAAAATACTCAGTAAATTCCAAGTAAATTCACATTAAATTACTCAGTAAATTCCAAGTAAATTCTCAGTAAATTCCTAGTAAATTCCCAGTAAATTCTCATTAAATTACTCAGTAAATTCGCAGTAAATTCTTAGTAAATTACTCGGTAAATTTCAAGTAAATTCTCAGTAAGGCAAATTACATATACCTCCCTCGAGGTTCAGCTAAGTTACAGATACCCGCATGAGGTTTTGAAAATTGCAGATATCCCCCTGAGGTTTATATTTTCATAACAATTTGCACCCTAATTTGTTATGCAAATATAACCTTCTGGAGGGTATCTGTAATTTCTCAAACCTCAAGGGGTATCTGTAATTTTGCTAAACCTCGAGGAGGGTATATGTAATTTGCCCTAAATTCTAATTAAATTTTCAGTAAATTCTGAGTAATTCCCAGTGAGTTCTCTGTAAATTACTCAGTAAATTCCCAGTAAATTCTAAGTAAATTACTGAGTAAATTCCCAATAAATTACTCAGAAAATACCAAGTAAATTATCTATAAATTACTCAATAAATTCTCAGTAAATTCCAAGTAAATTACGAATTAAATTCCCAGTAAATTTTAAGTAAATTACTCAGTAAATTCCCATTAAGTTCCAAGTAAATTCCCGGTAAATTCTCATTAAATTACTTAGTAAATTCCTATTCAATTATCTATAAATTACTCAGAAAATTCTCAGTAAATTCTAAGTAAATAACTCAATAAATTCTCAGTAATTCTCAATAAATTACTGAGTAAATTCGCATTAAATTCTCAGTAAATTAATCAGTAAATTCTCAGTAAATTACGCAGTAAAGTCCTAGTAAATTCTTAGTAAATTGCTCATTAAATTCCCAGTAAATACTTAGTAAATTATAAGTAAATTACTCAGTAAATTCCTAGTAAATTCTCAGTAAATTACTAATAAATTCCCAGTAAATTACCGAGTAAATTCCCCGTATATTCTCAGTAAATTACTAATTCAATTCTCAGTAAATTACCAGTAAATTCTCATTAAATTACTCAGTAAATTCCAAGTAAATTCACACTAAATTCCTAGAAATTACTCAGTAAGTTTTGATTAAATTCTAAATAAATTACTCAGTAAATTCCCAGTAAATTCTAAGTAAATTTTCATGAAATTACTCAGTAAATTCCTAGTAAATTACTTAGTAAATTCCCACTAAATTCTCAATAAATTAGTTAGTAAATTCCCAGTAAATTAATCAATAAATTCCAAGTAAATTCTCAGTAAATTACTAAGTAAATTCTTAGTAAATTCTCAGTAAATTCCTAGTAAATTACAAGTAAATTTTCAGTAAATTTTTAGTAAATTACTCAGTAAATTCGCAATAAATTGCTCAGTAAATTCTCTATAAATTCTCAGTAAATTACTCAGTAAATTCCCAGTAAATTCTCAATAAATAACTCAGTAAATTCCAAGTAAATTATGTAGTAAATTCCCAGTAAATTCAAAGTAAATTCTCAGTAAATTCCAAGCAAATTCTCAGTAAATTCCAAGTAAATTCCCAATAAATTCTCATTAAAATACTCAATAAATTCCTGGTAAATTCTCAGTAAATTACCAAGTAAATTCACAGAAATTCTCAATAAATTACTCAGTAAATTCCAAGTAATTCTCAATAAATTACTCAGTAAATTCCCTATAAATTATCAGTAAATTCCTCAATAAATTCTCAGTAAATTTTCAGTAAATTACTGAGTAAATTCTTAGTAATTAACTCAGTAAATTCCAAGTAAATTCTCAGTAAATTACGGAGTAAACTCCCAGTAAATTACTGATTAAATTAGCAGTAAATTCTCAGTAAATTACATCGTAAATTTTCAGTAAATTCTCATTAAATTCCCAATAAATTCTCATTAAATTACTCAGTAAATTCTCAGTAAAATACTCAATAAATTCCAAGTAAATTCACAGTAAATTTTCAGTAAATTCTCAGTAAATTTACTAAGTAAATTCCCTGAAATTATTGGTAAATTACTCAGTAAATTCTAAGTAAATTCCCTGTAAATTATCAGTAAATTACTCAATAAATTCCTAGTAAATTTTCAGTAAATTACTGAGTAAATTCTCAGTAAATAACTCAGTACATTACGAAGTAAATTCCCAGTGAATTCTTACTAAATTACTCAGAAAATTCCCAGTAAATACTCAGTAAATTTTGAGTAAATTCTTAGTAATTACTCATTAAATTCCCAAGAAATTCTAAGAAAAATACTAATTAAATTCTCAATAAATTTTCAGTAAATTCTCAATAAATTACCTAGTAAATTCTGAATAAATTCTTAGTAAATTACTGAGTAAATTCCCTGTAAATTACTCAGTAAATTACCAGTAAATTCTCATTGAATTACTCAATAAATTCCCAGTAAATTCCCAGCAATAACTCAGTAAATTCTAAAAAAATTCTCAGTAAATTACTCAATAAATTCCACGTATATTCTCAGTAAATTACGGAGTAAATTCCCAGTAAATTACTGACTAAATTACTCAGTAAATTTTCAGTAAATTCCCAGTAAATTCTAAGTAAATTACTAAGTAAATTCCCATTAAATTACTCAATAAATTCTCAGTAAATTGCTCAGTAAATTCTCAATAAATACTCAACAAATTCTCAGTAACTTCTGAGTAATTGCTCAGTAAATTCCCAGTAAAATACTCAGTAAATTCACAGAAAATTCTCAGTAAATTCCCTAGTAAATTTCCAATAAATTCTGAGTAAATTCCTAGTAAATTGCTCATTAAATTCTCAGTAAATTACAAGTAAATTCTAATTGAATTACTCAGTAAATTCCCCATAATAGCTCAGTAAATTCCCAGTAAATTACTCAGTAAATTCCCAATAAATTACTCAGTAAATTACCAGCAAATTACTCAATAAATTCCCAGACAATTCCAAGTAAATTACTCAGTAAATTCCCAGAAATTTGCAAGTAAATTACTCAGTAAATTCTCAGTAAATTACTAGGTAAATTCCTAGTAAATTATTCATTAAATTCACAGTAAATTCTCAGTGAATTCCTAATTAAATTCTTTGTAAATTCTCATTAAATTCTCAGTAAATCCTCATTAAATTACTCAGTAAATTCCCAGTAAATTACTTAGTAACTGCCCAGAAAATACTAAGTAAATTCCCGTTATTTTCTCAAAAAAATACTAAGTAAATTCCCGTTATTTTCTCAAAAAAATACTAAGTAAATTCCCAGTAAATTCTCATTAAATTACTTAATAAATTCTTATTAAATTACTCAGTAAATTCCCAGTAAATTCTCTGTAAATTACTCAGTGAATTCCCAGTAAATTCCAAGTAAAATTCCTAGTAAATTTCTAGTAAACTCTCAGTAAATTACTCATTAAATTCTCAGTAAATTCCCAGTAAATTTTTAGTAAATTACTTAATAAATTCTCAGTAAATTCATAATAAATTATTGAGTAAATTCCCAGGAAATTCTGAGTAAATTACTCCGTAAATTCACAGTAAATTGCAACTAAATTCTCATTAAAATAATCAGTAAATTCCCAGTAAATTCTCAGTAAACTACTCAGTAAATTCATAAGAAATTCCCAATAAATTTTCAGCAAATTCCTATAATACTCTCAGTAAATTAATGTGTAAATTCCAAGAAAATTCTGAATAAATTCTCAGTAAATTCTTATTAAATTATATAGTAAATTTCCAGTAAATTCTCAATAAACTACTTAGTAAATTTCCAGTAAATTATCAGTGAATTACTTAGTAAATTCCCAGTAAATTCTCAGTAAATTACTCAATAAATTCTCAGTAAATTTCCAGTAAATTCTTACTAAATTCTGATTGAATTACTCTTTAAATTCCTAGTAAATTCTCAGTAAATTACTCAGTAAATTTCTAGTAAATTCTTAGTAAATTCCCAATAAAGTACTTAGTAAATTCTCAATAAATAACTCAGTAAATACCCAGTGAATTCCAATTAAAATCTCAGTAAATTCCTCAGTAGATTCCCAACAAAATTCTTAGTAAATTACTCAGTAAATTCTTAGTGAATTCTACGTAAATTACTCAGTAAATTACCAGTAAATTCTCAGTAAATTACAGAGTAAATTCTCAGTTAATTCTTAGTAAATTACTAATTAAATTCTCTGTAAATTTTCAGTAAATTCTCAATAAATTACTCAATAAATTCCTACTAATTTCTTAGTAAATTACTGAGTAAATTCCCAATAAATACTCAGTAAATTCCCATTAAATTCTTAGTAAATTACTTAGTAAATTCGTAATAAATTATCATTAATTTACTTAATAAATTCTCGATAAATTCTCAGTAAATTACTCAGTAAATTCCCAGTACAATACTTAGTAAATTCCCACTAAATTCCCAGTAATTTCTCAGTAAATTACCCAATAAATTCCTAGCAAATTCTCAGTAAGTTACTCAGTAAATTCCCAGTAAATTCTCAGTAAAATCCATGTAAATTCTCATTAAATTACTTAGTAAATTCCCTGCAAATTCTCATTAAATTACTCAGCAAATTTCCAGTAAATTACTCGGTAAATTCCTAGTAAATACTCAGTAAATTCCAAGAAAATTCTAAGTAAATTCCCAATAAATTACTCAGTAAATTCCAATTAAATTCCCAGCAAATTTTCAATAAATTCCAAGTAAATTCACACTAAATTCTCATTAAATTACTCAGTAAATTCACAGTAAATTCTCATTAAAAATTACTCAGAAAATTCCAAGTAAATTACTCAGTAAATTCCAATTAAATTCTTAGTAAAATACTCAGTAAATTCCAAGTAAATTCTCAGTAAATAACGCTGTAAATTACTCAGTAAATTAGTTAGTAAATTCCCAGTAAATTCTCAATAAATTTCCAGTAAATTCTCAATAAATTACTCAGTAAATTCTCAATAAATTACTCAATAAATTACTCAGTAAATTATTAGTAAATTACTCGGTAAATTCTCAGTAAATTCTAAGTAATTTTAAATTTTCAGTAAATTACTTAGTAAATTCGCATTAAAATCCCATTAAATTACTTAGTAAATTACTCAGTAAATTCTCCGTAAATTCCCAGTAAATTCTCTGTAAATTTCGCTGTAAATCCAAAAAAATACTCAATAAATTACTTAGTAAATTCTCAGTAAATTACTTTGTAAATTCCTAATAAATTCTCAGTAAATTTTCAGTAAATTCTAATTAGATTACTCAGTAAATTCCCAGTAATACGCATTAAATTCCTAGTAAATTAGTAAATAAATTCCCAGTAAATTACTCAGTAAATTTCCAGTAAATTACACAGTAAATTCTCAGTAAATTACTTAGAAAATTCCTAGTAAATTCTAACTAAATTACTCATTAAATTGCTAGTAAATTCTCAGTAAATTCACATTAAATTACTCTATAAATTTCTAGTACATTCTCATTAAATTACTCATTAAATTTGCCAGTAAATTCCCAGTAAATTCTAAGTAAATTACTCAGTAAATTCTCACTAAATTCCAAGTAAATTGCGGAGTAAATTCTCAGTAAATTCTCAGTAAATTTTAATTAAATTACTTAGTAAATTCACAGTAAATTCTCATTAAATTACTCAGTAAATTCCCAGTAAATTCCTAGTAAATTCTCAGTAAATAACTTAGTAAATTCCTAGTAAATTCTCATTAAATTACTCAGTAAATTCCAAATAAATTCTCATTAAATTACTCAGCAAATTTCAGTAAATTACTCAGTAAATTCTCATTAAATTCTTAGTAACTTACTCAATAAATTCTAAATAAATTCTCAATAAATTCCGAGGAAGTTCTCAGTAAATTACTGAGTAAATTCCAAAAAAATTCTCAGTAAATTACCAGTAAATTCTTAGTAAATTCTCAGTAAATTACTCAGTAAATTCTCAGTAAATTACTCAGATAATTCCTAGTAAATTCTCATTCAATTAATAAGTAAATTCTTAGTAAATTCTCAGTAAATTACTCAGTAAATTCCCTATAAATTCTCAAAAAATTACTAAGTAAATTCCCAGTAAATTACTCAATAAATTCCCATCAAATTCTTATTAAATTACTCAGTAAATTCCCAGTAAATTCTCATTAAATAACTTGGTAAATTGCCAGTAAATTCTCAGTAAGTTGCTCAGTAAATTCCTAGTAAATACTAATGTAAATTTCCATTAAATTCTCAGTAAATTACTCAGTTATTCCCCATAAATAATCATTAAATTACTTAGTAAATTTTCAGTAAATTCTCAGTATATTACTTAGTAAATTCCCAGTAAATTACTCAGTGAATTACAAGTAAATTCTCATTAAATTACTCAGAAAATTCCCAGTAAATTTTCAGTAAATTCCAAGCAAATTCTCATAAAATTACTCAGCAAATTCCTAATAAATTCTCATTAAATTACTCAGTAAATTCTAATTAATTCTCAGTAAATTCTTAGTAAATTACATTGTAAATTCCAAAAAAATACTTAGTAAATTACTCAGTAAATTCCTAGTAAATTCTCAGTAAATTACTGAATAAATTCCCAATAAATTCTCAGTAAATTACTTAGTAAATTCCCTGTAAATTTTCAATAAATTCTCATTAAATTACTTAGTAAATTCCCAGTAAATTACTCAAAAAATTCCTAGTAAATTCTCAGTAAATTCTCAGTAAATTACACTGTAAATTCCAAAAAAATACTTAGTAAATTACTCAATAAATTCCTAGTAAATTCTCATTCAATTAATTAGTAAATTCTGAGTAAATTCTCAGTAAATTACTGTGTAAATAACCAGGAAATTCTAAGTAAATTCTCAGTGAATTCTCAGCAAATTACTCCGTAAATTCTCAGTAAATTCTCAGCGAAATTCCCAGTAAATTCTTAATAAATTACTTAGTAAATTCCTAGTAAATTCTCCGTGAAATTCCAAGTAAATTCTTAGTAAATTACACAGTAAATTCTCAGTAAATTATTCAGTAAATTCCCAGTAAATTCTCTTTGAAATTCCAAGTAAATTCTTAGTAAATTATTAAGTAAATTATCAGTAAATTACTAAGTAAATTCCCAGTAAATTATTCAGTAAATTCCCAGTAAATTTTTGTGTAAATTCCCAAAAATTCTCAGCAAATTCCCATTAAATTCTCAATAAATTACTGTGTAAATTTTCAATAAATTTCCAGTAAATTCTCAGTAAATTCGCAATAAATTCTCATAAAATTACTAAGTAAATTCCCAGTAAACTCTCAGTAAATTACTGTGTAAATAACTAGGAAATTCTAAGTAAATTCTCAGTGAATTCTCAGCAAATTTACACAGTAAATTCTCAGTGAATTACTCAGTAAATTACTGTATAAATTCCCAATAAATTACTTAGTAAATTCCTATTAATTCTTATTAAATTGCTCAGTAAATTATCATTAAATTACTCTGTAAATTCCCAATAAATTGTCGGTAAATTACTGTATAAATTTCCAGTAAATTACACAATAAATTCCCAGTAAATTCTCAATAAATTACTTAGAAAATTGCTAGTTATTCTCCGCAAAATTCTCAGTAAATTACTCTGTAAATTCTCAGTAAATTACAAAGTAAATTCCTTCTCAGTAAATTTCCATTAAATTCTTATTAAATTTCTAAGTAAATTTCTGGTGAATTCTCAATAAATTACTAAGTAAATTCTCAGTAAATTGCCCGTAAATTCTCAGTAAATTACTCAGTAAATTCATAGTAAATTCTCATTAAATTACTCAGTAAATTCCCAGTAAATTACTCTATAAATTATCAGAAAATTACACAGTAAATTCCCCATAAATTCTCAATAAATTCCCAGTAAATTACTCTATAAATTATCATAAAATTACACAGTAAATTCCCTATAAATTCTCAATAAATTCCCAGTAACTTACTGAGTAAATTCTCATTAAATTTCAGATAAATTCTCAGTAAATTACTTAGTAAATTCCCCATAAATTCTCACGTAATTACTCTGTAAATTCCAATTAAATTGTGAGTAAATTACTGTATAAATTCCCAGTAAATTACTTGGTAAATTCCTAGTAAATTCCCATTAAATTCTCATTAAGTTACTCAGTAAATTCTCAGTAAATACCTAGTGAATTCTCAGTAAATTACTCTGTAAATTCCCAGTAAATTGTCGGTAAATTACAGTATAAATTCCCAGTAAATTACTTAGAAAATTGCCAGTAATTCTCCGCAAAATTCTAAGTAAATTTTCAGTAAATTACTCAGTAAATTCCCAGTAAATTCCTAGTAAATTCTCAGTAAATTACTTTGTAAATTCCCAAGAAATTCTTAGTAAATTACTTAGTAAATTCTGAGAAAATTCTGGGTAAATTCCCAGAAAATTTTCAATAAATTCTCAGTAAATTACTCAGTAAATTCCGTGTAAATTATCAAAAAATTACATAGCAAATTCCCAATAAATTCTCAGTAAATTACTTAGTAAATTCCTCATAAATTCTCACGTAATTACTCTGTAAATTACAATTAAATTGTGAGTAAATTACTATATAAATTCCCAGCAAATTCTTAGAAAATTACTTAGTAAATTCCTAGTAAATTCTCATTAAGTTACTCAGTAAATTCTCAGTAAATACCCTAGTGAATTCTCAGTAAATTACTCTGTAAATTTTCAGTAAATTACTCTGTAAATTTTCAGTAAATTGTTAGTAAATTACAGTATAAATTCCTAGTAAATTACTCAGAAAATTGCTAGTAATTCTCCGCAAAATTGTAAGTAAATTCTCAGTAAAGTACTCCGTAAATTCTCAGTAAATTCCTAATAAATTCTCCGTAAATTGCTTTGTAAATTCTCAATAAATTCTTAGTAAATTACTTAGTAAATTCCCAGTAAATTCTCCGTAAATTACTCAGTAAATTACTTAGTAAATTCCCAAAAAATTCTAAGTAAATTCCCAAAAAATTTCCAATAAATTCTCAGTAAATTACCCAGTAAATTCCCAATAAAACCTCAGAAAATTACTCAGTAAATTCCCAGTAAATTATTGTGTAAATTCGCAGTAAAATACTAAGTATGTATTCCACCTACATACTGAGTAAATTCCCACTAATTTAATGGGAATTTTGAATTTAAAGAGTGGGCCCATTTGGGGCCGTGTTGATGCATCTTGTACCATTTGTTTGTAGCCGTTTATTTTAATTGTTCTTCCAAATGAAATGCTGTTAAGGTTGACCCATTCACGGTCAACATTTTATGCTTATAAAATAAAATCAATGTGCTCCATTTAATTGCTGGATTTCACCATCCATTATGGCTACTACGTTTCGATTTTCGCAACGTCGTCCATATACTCCCAGAACCAAATTAAATTTTAGTCGCCGCTGGACCACATCCAGTAGATCTGGTGTTTTCGAACGACGTTATTTTTAGCGAAAATGGAGTTATTCAAAAAAGAAAACGATTCACGTCTAAATCGTTTTGTGATTCCATCTGGAGGATTGAGGATTTTCAACCGTTTGATGAGCCGCACTTTTTCCATTTTGACTTGCCCGAAGTTGGTACTAAACAAGATGAACGCCTTGGGGGAAAATTAAAGCTTGTAGGATTGTATATACAGGGTGTAGTTTTATGTCAAACTAGCGGGCTCTCTGAGGTTGCCGCCGATACGCCTGGCTTGGAAAGCGACATGCGTGATGCTCCAACTCAAATTGTGGATTTCGATACATCTGGTATATTTGACAACGGACAATGTGAATTTGTCGCTGTGTTGGATCGCTTTCCTAATCCTGCCTATATGCCTAAATTTGAAGATGTTTTCCAGTGGTCCGGTGGTGACCCACGAACTGGTTATATGGTCAAGGGCACAGAAACAAATCGTTTTGTTGTATTGCGGTGTGTACCCGTTTCAATGCCGCCGCAAACTAATGAATATGCAGCCATTAGCCGTCAAGGCGTTAAAACATTTATCAAAATGGAAAACAATATTGTATCCGAATTCCGGGATAGTGGTGGACTTCTGACTGGCGCGTATAATAATATTGTAAAAAATGCAATTATTTGTTATTTTATGTGGGAATGTCGCACAAAATCGTTTGTTAGGGCGCATTTGAATTGTAGATTGAAATATTGTTATTAATAAAATAATTGATTACAATTTATTTTACATTGGCCTCCGTTGTACATTATGTTTCTGGGCTGATGCGGATCCTTCCACTGCGGCCTTTACAGGCTCTGAAATTAATTTAGACACCTCATCCGTATTCAGTTGTGATGATTCGGAGTTATTGGATCCAGCTTCACTTACTGATGGGCCTATGTCAACTGGGCCGCTAGGCTGATTAATTGGCCCAGTGTTGATTATTGATGGGCCGCAGGTTGGCATAATCATGTCGTGTCGACTGAATGTGTGATACCTCTGTTCCGTAATATGCTAAATTGGTCCTTAATTTGAATATGATTATGTGTTCAGCATGATTTTATGTGCCATTATGTGAATATATGTGATTTTTCAATTCTATCTGTTCACTGTAGGAATATCTTTTTGAGTAAACTACTTTGGGAATTAAATTGAGGGCCCTATCGGCCACAGAACCCGAAATTGATTACGCCATTGTGATTGGCATAATTTTTAGAGCCTACGGTGAAATTTAATTGAAAATCAATTCGGGTTAGATTAAACCGATTAAATTGATGAATTAGAGCCCAACTACTTTATTATTATAATCTTGGCCTTAGTGGGTTTTGTTGTCAAGCTTTAAACACTCAATCTCTCTCTCCCTAGCCTCATTTTGACTGATAATAAACTCAAAGAAGAGAAGAGAGAGTCGGTTGGAAGAAGAGAGAATAGGAGATTGAGGGTTGGCCTAAAGCTTGGAAATTTGGAGGTTAAGCTCTAAGAATTGCCATAGATTGTGGAGATTAAACTCCTTGGTGAGTAATTCATGCATTTTTAGTCATCATCTTGTGAATTCAAGTCTAATAGATGGCCAAGAGCATGAATTAGTTTGAATGTGAAGGGATTGAGTGTATATGTTGAATTTCAAGCTAATAGAAGCATGCATGTAAAGAATTGTTATAGATTTCCATGTTTGAGCTTACTTTGTGTAATCTATATTGAAGTTTGAATGAAATCCATGGGTATGACCACTTCTTCACCAAATAAGTTGTGAATAATGTGTATTTCTTACATGCAAGAGTAGATCATGAAAGAGCAAGCTTTGCATGTTGAAACTTGATATGTTGGTGATGAATTTGGATTAATTTGAGGCATGCATGTAAATGACATAAGAAATTGAGCTTCCTAATGTTGTAATTTTGTATTGGTAGCATGTTAGCATGAGTAAATGTGAATTTTGAGCCATAACATGCATAAATTGTGGGTTGAAAGTCAAGGTGAAGCTCAAGAACTCAATCTGGAATTTCCAGAATTTTGACTTCCGCTCGAGCGGGGGAAGGGCCGCTCGAGCGGAGAAATCGTGCTCCCAGCACTTTTTGCAGAGTTGGATGTCCGCTCGAGCGGGATATCTCAACGCCTCCGAGCGGGAAGTTTTGCAGACAGGCATTCCGCTCGAGCGCTCTATTCCACGCCCGAGCGTATTTTCATGCAACCAGTACTTTTGTAGGCCTTAACGTCCGCTCGAGCGGGGAAGTTGACGCTTGAGCGGGGACCCTGTTCTCTGAAATTTTATATGCTCGTTTTGTGTTTTTTTTCCGTTCTCTTTCACTTCTAAGCACTCTTAGGTATGTGTTAAGCATTGTAAATGAGTTAATGAGATAAGAATAAAGCCTAAAGAGGAATATGTGAATTAAAGAACGGGTTGAATTGATAATGACCCTTTTGTGTTCATGGAATGTGTAGGGTCAGCTCCAGGGCGAATCCACAGCCGATCACTATGAGTAATATCGATATTCGAATAATTGTGAATGTCCAATTGTTTATTCCCTTATAAGCTTTATGATTTGCTGATTGGGATTGTGGAAAAAGTCTGACATGAACCATCAATTGGACCGAAGGTCGTTTTGATAGAAATGAATGGACCGAAGGTCGTTATGATAGAAATGAATGGACCGAAGGTCGTTTTGATGTATATGAATGGACCAAAGGTCGTTTTGATAGTAATGAATGGACCGGAGGTCGTTTTGATAGAAATGAATGGACCAGAGGTTGTTTTGATAGAGATGAATGGACCAAAGGTCGTTTTGATAGTAATGAATGGACCGGAGGTCGTTTTGATAGAAATGAATGGACCGAAGGTCGTTTTGATAGAAATGACTGGACTGAAGGTCGTTTTGATGTACATGAACGGACCGAAGGCCGTTTTGATATATATGGATGGGCCGAAGGTCGTTTTGACATGAATGAGCAGGCCGAAGGCCGTTTTGACAGGAATGAGTGGGACGAAGGCCGTTATGACATAAATGGATGGGCCGAAGGCCGTTTTGACATAAATGAATGGGCCAAAGGCCAGTATGTTTGGAACTACAGTCACTTGATCTAAACCTTGCATAAATGTACATATGTTAAGTAGGAATATGAATTGGGCCCAAGTCCATTTGGAGTATGTTGTCCTACATGTTGTTTATATGACTTCTGTATTTGATATTATTCACTGGGCTATCGCTCACGCTCATTCATGTGTTTGTAGGTGAGCCGAGGGAAATCCAAACCCAGCCCCAGTGAAGTCTGCCAGGAACAACATGAGTTTTGATAAAGTCAGCCTTGTGTCTCATGCACGAGACCTATCCTTGCCATTTTGTTATGTAACTACATTTTGTCTTGCTGGTAAGGACTTTATGTATATTTGTAAATAGTCTATCATGGGTTGACTTAGTTGGATGATCCTGTCTGTAAAGAATTTTATGGTGCTGTACTTTTGACGTGGGTTATTAACGTATATGAGTATGGTTTGTTTTGAAGTGCATATAAGCACGACTTTATGGACAAAGTTTTTGATTACTGCTTCCGTTTGGCCCCTTTACTCTGTTGGGTTATGTCTATTTTGGTTTGTGGCCGTAGGTAATCTCAGGATTAGTGGCCGGTTACGTCCTTAACCCATAGGGGCGGGTTCGGGTCGTGACAGAGTGGTATCAGAGCACGAGTTAATAACTCACACACTTGTCTAAAAAGAGCAATAAGCGTCTAGATAAGATCTAGGATGTATTCATGTGATAAATATGAATTTGGAAGCATTGATTATATGCCTAAATGTTTTGATATGAACAATTGGATGTCGTAAGTTGTGAACTACTTACATTGCAAATCACCTGGAAATATGTGCTTCTTAGTGTATGCATACTTGTGTACTTTTTATGTGAAATATAATGCAAGTTTAATCAGATGGTGAGGACCAGAGGTGATGAGATAGAGGAATCTTCTACTGCCAGACTGGACAGAAGGGAAAGACTGATTCAGGAAATGGTAGAGGCTTTGAGGCAGCAACAGGAGTGGCAACAACAGTGGCAGCAACCACACCCGCCACCTCCACCTCCGGCACCACCCGTGCCAAATAATCAAAATGATGACCTAATAATAGCTCTCACCAAGGAATTCAAGAAAATGAAACCACCACAGTTCCACGGGGGATTAGATCCGTTGAAAGCCGAAGCATGGGTCCTTGGCATTGAGAAATTATTTGAAGTGTTCCCCTGTTCAGAGACTCAGAAAGTGCTTCTAGCCACTTTTATGCTAGAAGACGAAGCAAGAAGATGGTGGATGTTGATGAGGGAAAACCACAGGGATGTTGATTGGGCAAAATTTTTAGAGATATTCTATGACAAGTACTTTCCGCAGTGTGTCCAGGACAGGAAAGTGGCAGAGTTCATGGAACTCAAGCAAGACAGCATGACTGTAGCTGAGTATGAGGCCAAATTCACTGAATTGGCCAGGTTTGCCCCACACGTGATGTAATTGACACGGACTATAAGAAGGCAAGACATTTTGAAGGTGGACTCCGCAGTGACATCCTAGAGAGGGTGAATTTTTCTAAAGCTGGAGACCTACATTGGGGTGCTAGACAGGGCACATCATATCAGAGGCTAACAAGCTAGACAAGCTAAGCCAACAACAGAATGGAGGGCAATAAAAGGCAAGGCTTTTTTTCGAGAAGAAATTTCCAAAAAGAAAACACGGGTCCTAAATACTTCGAGTTCTTCCCGAGACACAGCTCCCATGATCAACATTTGTAGCAAAGCACC
>NW_021026282.1:300710-324502 GCF_004153795.1 Camellia sinensis | reverse complement strand
ACGCCCTTTTTCGACTAAGTTTTGGGCGTATTCGGCTCTAAATCCCAACCTACGGGTCCGAATAATATTCTGTCAGTTGTCACAAGTCATATTTGGCATAAGGAAGCTACCTGTGTTAGCCACACAACAGTTCGGGGGCTGTTTTAAATTTTCGCCCCCGAAACGCCCTTTTTCGACTAAGTTTTGGGCGTATTCGGCTCTAAATCCCAACCTACGGGTCCGAATAACATTCCGTCAGTTGTCACAAGTCCTATTTTGCATGAGGAAGCTGTTCGTGTTAGCCATATGGCGGTTGAAGGGCTGTTTTGAATTTTCGCCATTGAAACGCCCTTTTTCAACTAAGTTTTGGGCGTATTCGTCTCTAAATCCCAATCTACAGGTCCGTATAACATTCCGTCAGTTGTCACATGTCCTATTTGTAATGGGAAAGCTGTAGATGGAAAACTGATTTGGAGCTCAAGAACACGATCTGGGAAACCCAGATTTTTGAGGTCCGCTCGAGCGGGGAACCTGACGCTCGAGCGAGAAATGCGTGCTCCCAGTACTTTTTGCAGACTTAATGTTCGCTCGAGCGTGGTAATTAACGCTCGAGCGTGGGAGCTATTTTGACAGGCCTCCCGCTCGAGCGCTCTATTCCACGCCCGCGCGTATTTTTCATGCAACCAGTACTTTTGCAGGCCTTAACAGTCCGCTCGAGCGGGGAAGTTGACGCTCGAGCGAGGACCCTGTTCTCTAAAATTTTATATACTCGTTCTGTGTTTTGTTTTCCGTTCTCTTCCTCTTGTAAGCACTCTTAGGCATGTGTTAAGCATTGTAAATGAGTTAATGAGATAAGAATAAAGCCTAAAGAGGAATATGTGAATTAAAGAACGGGTTGAATTGATAATGACCCTTTTGTGTTCATGGAATGTGTAGGGTCAAGCTCCAGGGCGAATCCACAAGCTGATCACTGTGAGTAATATCGATATTCGAATAATTGTGAATGTCCAATTGTTTATTCCCTTATAAGCTTTATGAATTGCTGATTGGGATTGTGGACAAAAGTCTGACGTGAAAATAATTGGACTTAAGGTCGTTTTGATAGAAATGAATGGACCAAAGGTCGTTTTGATAGTAATGAATGGACCGGAGGTCGTTTTGATAGAAATGAATGGACCAAAGGTCGTTTTGATAGTAATGAATGGACCGGAGGTCGTTTTGATAGAAATGAATGGACCAAAGGTCGTTTTGATAGTAATGAATGGACCGGAGGTCGTTTTGATAGAAATGAATGGACCAAAGGTCGTTTTGATAGTAATGAATGGACCGGAGGTCGTTTTGATAGAAATGAATGGACCAGAGGTCGTTTTGATAGAGATGAATGGACCAAAGGTCATTTTGATAGTAATGAATGGACCGGAGGTCATTTTGATAGAAATGAATGGACCGAAGGTCGTTTTGATAGAAATGACTGGACTGAAGGTCGTTTTGATGTACATGAACGGACCAAAGGCCGTTTTGATATATATGGATGGGCCGAAGGTCGTTTTGACATGAATGAGCGGGTCGAAGGCCATTTTGACACGAATGAGTGGGCCGAAGGTCGTTATGACATAAATGGATGGGCCGAAAGTCGTTTTGACATAAATGAATGGGCCAAAGGCCAGTATGTTTGGAACTACAGTCACTTGATCTAAACCTTGCATAAATGTACATATGTTAAGTAGGAATATGAATTGGGCCCAAGGCCGTTTGGAGTATGTTGTCCTACATATTGTTTATATGACTTCTGTATTTGATATTATTCACTGGGCTATCGCTCACGCTCATTCATGTGTTTGTAGGTGAGCCGAGGGAAATCCAAACCCAGCCCCAGTGAAGTCTGCCAGGAACAACATGAGTTTTGAGAAAGTCAGCCTTGTGTCTCACGCATGAGACCTATCCTTGCCATTTTGTTATGTAACTATATTTTGTCTTGCTGGCAAGGACTTTATGTATATTTGTAAATAGTTTGTCATGGGTTGACTTAGTTGGATGATCCTATCTGTAAAGAATTTTATGGTGCTGTACTTTTGACGTGGGTTATTAACGTATATGAGTATGGTTTGTTTTGAAGTGCATATAAGCACGGCTCTATGGACAAAGTTTTTGATTACTGCTTCTGTTTGGCCCCTTTACTCTGTTGGGTTATGTCTATTTTGGTTTGAGGCCGTAGGTAATCTTAGGATTACTGGCCGGTTACGTCATTAACCCATAGGGGCGGGTTCGGGTCGTGACAGAATGATTCAGGCCCATCCCGAATAGAACTTGATGACAATCGTGCCGCCATTATCCTTTGGGCCGAAGAACCGTATTGGCCCATTGGTGCTGACAATGTCATTGTGGATCGAAAATGTGATTCGGAATTACAGCGTGTTAGTCTTGCCTTCGCCACTTTCCGATCCATGTGCCAAATATTCGCGTGGCTGTTGTTGAATACTTTGGACAAAACAATTATTAATGGCGGTCGATAAGTAATTTCATCTGGAAAAGATGATGTTTGGAAAGCCAATGTGGGTTTCATTTTGCAATATTTCATACCATCGTTGATGTTTGTTTGTAGTAATCTGTACGACGCTGTCCATGGGCATCCGTTCTTATCTGCGGCAGCATACGCGTTTCCATAATATGTGATGTCTACTGGGCATGTAACTAGAAAAGTAAAGCGAGCCTGTAATTGATCATCCGCTCGTAACCGTGTGTCCCGTATTTCGACTTCGACGCGACCAGTAGAATTAAATGGACATTGTGGCCTGTAGCTTAGCTTGCATTTGTCAATTATCATTGACTTGAATGTGAACTTCTGCCACATTGCATCTCCTATCTTTGGATTTGCTATTGATATATTGGAAACCGACAGATTTGATGTCGCGTCAATGATTTCGGTTTCCAAATCCCCCTCCTCGTTCTGGTGAAGGTTATTTGTAAGATAAGCTTGTTGTATTTCTTCTGGCATTGTGCTAGCGCAGCGGTCTGTTGAATTGTCAGACACACAATTCTCTTATGCCATATGAATGCCTAATACATATTCTTATATATCCGAGTTGATAGAGTTGGGAGAATAATTAATTTAAAACGACGTCGGTAAATTATGCAGTAAATTCTCAGTAAATTACTAAGTAAATTCCCGGTAAATTTCTCAGTAAATTCTGAGTAAATTACTGTTTAAATTCTCTATAAATTCTCAGTAAATTCATAGTAAATTACTTAGTAAATTCTCATTAAATTACTTTGTAAATTCCCAGTAAATTCTCAAAAAACTACTCAGTAAACTTCCAATAAATTCTCAGTAAATTCCTAGTAAATTCCAAGTAAATTCTCATTAAATTACTTAGTAAATTCCTAGTAAATTCTAATTAAATTACTCAGTAAATTCGTAGTAAATTTCTCAGTAAATTCAAAGTAAATTCTCAGCATATTACTGAGTAAATTCTCATTAAATTGCTTCATAAATTCCAAATAAATTCTCAGTAAATTACTCAGTAAATTCCCAGTAAATTCTCAGTAAATTACTTAGTAAATTCCCAGTAAATTCTTAGCAAAATACTCAGTAAATTCTCAGTAAATTCCTAGTAAATTACTCAGTAATTTCCCAGTAAATTACTCAGCAAATTCCTCAGTAAATTACCAGTAAATTCTTATTAAATTACTCAATAAATTCTTAGTAAATTCTCAGTAAATTAAAGAGTAAATTCTTAGTAAATAACTGACTAAATTCCCAATAAATTCTCAGTAAATTACACAATAAATTCCTAGTAAATTCTCATTAAATTACTATATAAATTCTAAGTAAATTCTCATTAAATTACTCAGCAAATTCCTAGTAAATTCTCAGTAAATTTCCCGTAAATTACTTGGTAATTTCCCAGTAAATTCTCAGTAAATTACTTAGCAAATTCCTCAGTAAATTACCAGTAAATTCTTATTAAATTACTCAATAAATTCTCAGTAAATTCCCAGTAAATTACAGAGTAAATTCTTAGTAAATAACTCACTAAATTCCCAATAAATTCTCAGTAAATTACACAGTAAATTCTCATTAAATTACTGTGTAAATTCTATGTAAATTCTCATTAAATTACTCAGTAAATTCCCAGTAAATTCTCCGTAAATTCTCATTAAATTACTCAGTAAATTTCAAGTAAATTCTCATTAAATTACTCTGTAAATTCCCTGTAAATTCATATTAAATTACTCAGTTAATTCCAAGTAAATTCTCAGTAAATTAAAAAGTAAATTCCCTGTAAATTCTCAATAAATTTCCCTATAAATTCTCAACAAATTACACAGTAAATTGCCAGTAAATTACTCGGTAAATTACTCAGTAAATTCCCAGTAAATTCTCCGTAAATTTTCAGTAAATTCTCATTAAATTACTCAGTAAATTCAGTAAATTTCAGTAAATTCCTTAGTAAATTACCAGTAAAATCTCAGTAAATTCCCAGTAAACTCCTAGTAAATTCTCTGTAAATTACTCAGTAAATTGTCACTAAATTCTCAGTAAATTACTTAGTAAATTCCTCAGTAAATTCACAGTAAATTCTCAATAAATTACTCATAAATTCCCAGTAAATTTTCATTAAATTACTGTGTAAATTTCCAGTAAATTCTGACTAAATTACTGTGTAAATTCTCTATAAATTCCCAGTAAATTCATAGTAATTCTCAGTAAATTACTTAATAAATTCTCATTAAATTACTGTGTGAATTCCCAGTAAATTCTCAAAAAATTACTCAGTAAACTTCCAATAAATTCCTAGTAAATTCCAAGTAAATTCTCATTAAATAACTTAGTAAATTCCTAGTAAATTCCAAGTAAATTCTCATTAAATTACGTAGTAAATTCCTAGTAAATTCTAATTAAATTACTCAGTAAATTCGCAGTAAATTCAAAGTAAATTCTCAGCAAATTACTGAGTAAATTCTTATTAAATTGCTTAATAAATTCCAAATAAATTCTCAGTAAATTACTCAGTAAATTCCCAGTAAATTCTCAGTAAATTACTTAGTAAATTTCCAGTAAATTTTTAGCAAAATACTCAGTAAATTCCTAGTAAATTCCCCGTAAATTACTCAGTAATTTCCCAGTAAATTCTCAGTAAATTACTCAGCAAATTCCTCAGTAAATTACCAGTAAATTCTTATTAAATTACTCAATAAATTCTCAGTAAATTCCCAGTAAATTACAGAGTAAATTCTTAGTAAATAACTCACTAAATTCCCAATAAATTCTCAGTAAATTACACAGTAAATTCCTAGTAAATTCTCATTAAATTACTATGTAAATTCTAAGTAAATTCTCATTAAATTGCTCAGTAAATTCCCTGTAAATTCCCATTAAATTACTCAGTAAATTTCAAGTAAATTCTCATTAAATTACTTTGTAAATTCCCTATAAATTCATATTAAATTACTCAGTTAATTCTAAGTAAATTCTCAGTAAATTAAAAAGTAAATTCCCACTAACTTCCCAGTAAATTCTGATGGAAATTTAATGAGAATTTACTTGGAATTCATTTTACCCAGACAACACGGGGAATTTACTGAGAATTTACTAAGTAAATTATTTTATAGGCATCCATTTACTCAGCATGTCATTTATTAGGATTTTTTGTGTAAATTCTTAATAAATTACTTAATAAATTTCCAGTAAATTCTCTGTGAAATTCCAAGTAAATTCTTAGTAAATTACTAAGTAAATTCCCGGTAAATTATTCAGTAAATTACTAAGTAAATTCTCAGTAAATTCTCAGTAAATTTTTGTGTAAATTCCCAAAAATTCTCAACAAATTCCCATTAAATTCTCAATAAATTACTGTGTAAATTTTCAGTAAATTGCCAGTAAATTCCCAGTAAATTCGCAATAAATTCTCATAAAATTACTAAGTAAATTCCCAGTAAATTCTTAATGAATTACTGTGTAAATAACCAGAAAATTCTAAGTAAATTCTCAGTGAATTCTCAGCAAATTACACAGTAAATTCTCAGTGAATTACTCAGTAAATTACTGTATAAATTTTCAGTAAATTACTTAGTAAATTCCTATTAATTCTTATTAAATTACTCAGTAAATTATCATTAAATTACTCTGTAAATTCCCAGTAAATTGTCGGTAAATTACTGTATAAATTTTCAGTAAATTTTCATTAAATTCTCAGTAAATTACACAATAAATTGTCAGTAATTCTTCGCAAAATTCTCAGTAAATTACTCTGTAAATTCCCAGCAAATTCCACGTAAATTACAAAGTAAATTCCTTCTCAGTAAATTCCCATTAAATTCTTATTAAATTTCTAAGTAAATTTCTGGTAAATTCTCAATAAATTACTAAGTAAATTCTCAGTAAATTGCCCGTAAATTCTCAGTAAATTACTCAGTAAATTCTCAGTAAATTCTCATTAAATTACTCATTAAATTCTCAGTAAATTACTCAGTAAATTCATAGTAAATTCTCATTAAATTACTTTGTAAATTCCCATAAAATTACACAGTAAATTTCATGTAAATTATCAGAAAATTACACAGTAAATTCCCCATAAATTTCCAGTAAATTCCAAGTAAATTACTGAGTAAATTCTCAGTAAATTACTTAGTAAATTCCCCATAAATTCTCACATAATTTCTCTGTAAATTCCTATTAAATTGTGAGTAAATTACTTTATAAATTTCCAATAAATTCTCAGTAAATTACTTAGTAAATTCCCAGTAAATTCTCATTAAGTTACTTAGTAAATTCTTAGTAAATACCCAGTGAATTCTCAGTAAATTACTCTGTAAATTTCCAGTAAATTGTCGGTAAATTACAGTATAAATTCCCAGTAAATTACTTAGAAAATTGCCAGCAATTCTCCGCAAAATTCTAAGTAAATTTTCAGTAAATTACTCTGTAAATTCCCAGTAAATTCTCAGTAAATTACTCTGTAAATTCTCAGTAAATTCCCAAGAAATTCTTAGTAAATTCCCAGTAAATTCTCCGTAAATTACTCAGTAAATTTTCAGTAAATTACTTAGTAAATTCTAAGAAAATTCTGGGTAAATTCCCATAAAATTTTCAATAAATTCTCAGTAAATTACTCAGTAAATTCTCAATAAAATCTCAGAAAATTACTCAGTAAATTCCCTGTAAATTATCAAAAAATTACACAGTAAATTCCCAATAAATTCTCAGTAAATTCCCAGTAAATTGCTGAGTAAATTCTCAGTAAATTTCAGGTAAATTCTCAGTAAATTACTTAGTAAATTCCCCATAAATTCTCACGTAATTACTCTGTAAATTCCAATTAAATTGTGAGTAAATTACTGTATAAATTCCCAGTAAATTCTTAGTAAATTCCTAGTAAATTCTCATTAAGTTACTCAGTAAATTCTCAGTATATACCCAGTGAATTCTCAGTAAATTACTCTGTAAATTTCCAGTAAATTGTTGGTAAATTACAGTATAAATTCCCAGTAAATTACTTAGAAAATTGCTAGTAATTCTCCGCAAAATTGTAAGTAAAATCTCAGTAAAGTACTTCGTAAATTCTCAGTAAATTCCTAATAAATTCTCAGTAAATTACTTTGTAAATTCCCAATAAATTCTTAGTAAATTACTCAGTAAATTCCGCATAATCATGCCACGCCGACTGAATGATTCAGGCCCATCCCGAATAGAACTTGATGACAATCGTGCCGCCATTATCCTTTGGGCCGAAGAACCGTATTGGCCCATTGGTGCTGACAATGTCATTGTGGATCGAAAATGTGATTCGGAATTACAGCGTGTTAGTCTTGCCTTTGCCACTTTTCGCTCCACGTGCCTAATATCCACGTAGCTGTTGTTGAATACTTTGGACAAAACAGTTATTAATGGCGGCCAATAAGCAATTTCATCTGGAAAAGATGATGTTTGGAAAGCCAATGTGGCTTTCATTTTGTAATATTTCACACCATCGTTGATGTTTGTTTGTAGCAATCTGTATGACGCTGTCCATGGGCATCCGTTCTTATCTGCGGCAGCATACGCGTTTCCATAATATGTGATGTCTATGACGCTTTCTACAACATAATCGATGATGTGGCCCCACAATTTTTGAAACATTGGCGGGAGTTTATTGGAGCGCAACGGGAATTTTTTTCAAATTGTAAATATGCCCGCCCAAAGAAAATAAAGGGCGGGATTCCAAGTATAATATTATGCAACCTCGGAGCTGATTCTAGTTACAAAGAGTTTTTGGAAAAAAATGAACACGCCGGGCTCAAAGCGTGGACAATCAGAAACGCAAAATTCTATACAATCGATCAACCCCTGTTCGGCAGAACCAATCAAGAAGAGGCATCGTAATGCCAAGAAGAAGGCCCAACGCAGGAAGATATTCCACTTCCAATGCGGCTGTTCGATATTCCATACGAATGGATGTGTCGAACCACATCCATTGAAGAAAGAGGACGCTGTCAGGGGTCTTTGACGATACTTTGAAGAACCCGATGTGGTTCAAAGCAGTAGACCTCTCGAGACCGGGCAATCAGGGGGTGTACAAGATAGAATGCCTGTTCAACTACAACCTCCGGAAAGCATTGGGAATCCGGACGTTTACAGCGACAATGTATACATAGCTGACATCCCATGGTCGCAGAAGCCTCACGGAGACTGTATTTACCCAGCTTATTGCACGCAGGATGACGAACAAATTATCGAGCTTTGAGATTATTAGTGTAGTTAATTATTGTCTCGCACTGACCATTGTACTCGATGAAATTTCATATTATGTAAAAGATTGGCGATGGGAAAATATTTATGTACATTTTTATGAATAAATAAAATGCCATGTTATGGAATTTATATTGTCTATATAAATTCGATTTCTGAGCAAGTTTAATGTTTGATGGGCTGTAATTGGTAGATAGACCAACGGACCAATTACAATAATAAGGCCCATATAATGTTTAACATGAACAATTAAAATAGGCCCATCAAAACTATGAAAGAAGTGGATACTAGAGGCCCATTAGATATAGGCCCATCATTAATTGAGGCGCGGCCCAGAATGAAATACAGTTTATAAAATAATATTATTACATATTCCAACGCAACACAAATTATGAAAAAAAAAAATAATTTACAATTTTTTTTATTACACCCAAACCCAGTTCTAGACCACAAAGGGACATCTGTTTCAGGCATCGTGACGTAATAATAATCAGCGACGGAATATGTGTCTGACGTCGCTTGGCTTTCTAATTCAAAAACCGCTTTCATACCGGCGAATAGAGCATCTTGTTGCCGCTGACAGGCGTTGATGAGCCGGATTAACTTTTCAGCGTTGTTTTCACCGATGTCCAACAAGGACTAGTGCACCAGCAATAGATCCGGCTTGTATTTTAAAATCAACCGCCTAAATTGGCCTAGATCTCCGCGATCCATTTCCAAAATAATTCAAACTTCCCAATTATTTTGGCTTATATAATAAATTCCCGCTTGCGCTTGCCTTTTTAGATTTTTAATCCTGGCCGCAGATCTGGGCGTGGAGCAGAGACGCTAGCAGACAACACGCCACAAAATGCGGAAGGGAGCACCAATCGAGGGACGACACGTGGCGCAGGGGGAGCGTCCCAGGTAATATTAGTGGGACGCTCCTGGGCACCTATATAACTCACTCCCTCACTCTCTAACACCAGTAAAGTTTTTGGAGAGTGACTTGCGTCATCCGAGAGAGTGAGTGACGTCATTGAGAGTGAGTTATGGCCTCAATGCGACGTCCTTTTAGAGTTTAAAACAAGAACATCTTCCTCACATATGCCCAATGTTCTATATCTAAAGAGAGATTGTTAGAGAAAATTAGAGCGCTATTCACAACCAGGCCACCAAATTATGTGAGGGTTACACATGAATTACATGAGGATGGGCAACCACATCTCCATGCTCGTGTCCAATTCCCATACCGTTTTCAGACATCTAAATCGTTTTGTGATTCCATCTGGAGGATTGAGGATTTTCAATCGTTTGATGAGCCGCACTTTTTCCATTTTGACTTGCCCGAAGTTGGTACTGAACAAGATGAATGCCTTGGGGGAAAATTAAAGCTTGTAGGATTGTATATACAGGGTGTAGTTTTACGTCAAACTGGCGGGCTCTCTGAGGTTGCCGCTGATACGCCTGGCTTGGAAAACGACATGCGTGATGCTCCAACTCAAATTGTGGATTTCGATACATCTGGTATATTTGACAACGGACACTGTGAATTTGTCGTTGTGTTGGATCGCTTTCCTAATCCTGCCTATACGCCTAAATTTGAAGATGTTTTCTAGTGGTCCAGTGGTGACCCATGAACTGGTTGTATGGTCAGGGGCACGGAAACAAATCGTTTTGTTGTATTGCGGCGTGTGCCTGTTTCAATGCCGCCGCAAACTAATGAATATGCAGCCATTAGCCGTCAAGGCGTTAAAACAATTATCAACATGGGAAACAATATTGTATCCGAATTCCAGGATAGTGGTGGACTTCTGATTGGCGCGTATAATAATATTGTAAAAAACGCAATTATTTGTTATTTTGTGTGGAAATGTCGCACAAAATTGTTTGTTAGGGCGCATTTGAATTGTAGATTGAAATATTGTTATTAATAAAATAATTGATTACAATTTATTCTACATTGGCCTCCGTTGTACATTATGTTTCTGGGCTGATGCGGATCCTTCCACTGTGGCCTTTACAGCCTCTAAAATTAATTTAGACACCTCATCCGTATTCAGTCGTGATGATTCGGAGTTATTGGATCCGGCCTCACTTACTGATGGGCCTATGTCAACTGGGCCGCTAGGCTGATTAATTGGCCCAGTGTTGATTATTGATGGGCCGCGAGTTGGCATAATCATGTCGCGCCGACTGAATGATTCAGGCCCATCTCGAATAGAACTTGATGACAATCGTGCCGCCATTATCCTTTGGGTCGAAGAACCGTATTGGCCCATTGGTGTTGACAATGTCATTGTGGATCGAAAATGTGATTCGGAATTACGGCGTGTTAGTCTTGCCTTCGCCATTTTCCGCTCCACGTGCCAAATATCCACGTGGCTGTTGTTGAATACTTTGGACAAAACAATTATTAATGGCGGTCGATAAGCAATTTCATCTGGAAAAGATGATGTTTGGAAAGCCAATGTGGGCGCGGAGCGGAGATGCTAGCCGACAACACGCCACAAAATGCGAAAAGGAGCACCAATCGGGGGACGACACGTGGCGCGGGGGGGGAGCGTCCCAAGTAATATTAGTGGGACGCTCCTGGGCACCTATATAACCCACTCCCTCACTCTCTAACACCAATAAAGTTGTTGGAGAGTGGTTTGCGTCATCCGAAAGAGTGAGTGACGTCATTGAGAGTGAGTTATGGCCTCAATGCGACGTCGTTTTAGAGTTCAAAACAAGAACATCTTCCTCACATATGCCCAATGCGACGTCGTTTTAAATTAATTATTCTCCCAACTCTATCAACTTAGATATATAAGAATATGTATTAGGAATTCATACGGCATAAGAGAATTGTGTGTCTGACAATTCAAACAGACCGCTGCGCTAGCACAATGTCAGAAGAAATACAACAAGCCGATCTTACAAATAACCTTCACGAGAACGAGGAGGGGGATTTGGAAACCGAAATCATAGACGCGACATCAAATCTGCCGGTTTCCAGTATATCAATAGCAAATCCAAAGATAGGAGATGCAATGTGGCAGAAGTTCACATTCAAGTCAATGATAATTGACAAATGCAAGCTAAGCTACAGGCCGCAATGTCCATTTAATTCTACTGGTCGCATCGAAGTCGAAATACGAGACACACGATTACGAGCGGATGATCAATTACAGGCTTGCTTTACTTTTCCAGTTACATGCCCAGTAGACATCACATATTATGGAAACGCGTATGCTGCCACAGATAAGAACGGATGCCCATGGACAACGTCATACAGATTGCAACAAACAAACATCAACGATGGTGTGAAATATTGCAAAATGAAAGCCACATTGGCTTTCCAAACATCATCTTTTAAAGATGAAATTGCTTATCGGCCGCCATTAATAACTGTTTTGTCCAAAGTATTCAACAACAACCACGTGGATATTTGGCACATGGATCGGAAAGTGGCGAAGGCAAGACTAACACGCTGTAATTCCGAATCACATTTTCGATCCACAATGACATTGTCAGCACCAATAGGCCAATACAGTTCTTCGACCCAAAGGATAATGGTGGCACGATTGTCATCAAGTTCTATTCGGGATGGGCCCGAATCATTCAGTCGGCGCGACATGATTATGCCAACCTGCGGCCCATCAATAATCAACACTGGGCCAATTAATCAGCCTAGCGGCCCAGTTGACATAGGCCCATCAGTAAGTGAGGCCGGATCCAATAACTTCGAATCATCAGACTGAATACGGATGAGGTGTCTAAATTAATTTCAGAGGCTGTAAAGGCCGCAATGGAAGGATCCGCATCAGCCCAGAAACATAATGTACAACGGAGGCCAATGTAAAATAAATTGTAATCAATTATTTTATTAATAACAATATTTCTATCTACAATTCAAATGCACCCTAACAAACGATTTTGTGCGACATTCCCACACAAAATAACAAATAATTGCGTTTTTTACAATATTATTATACGCGCCAATCAGAAGTCCACCACTATCCCAGAATTCGGATACAATATTGTTTCCCATGTTGATAAATGTTAACGCCTTGACGGCTAATGGCTGCATATTCATTAGTTTGCGGCGGCATTGAAACGGGCACACGCCGCAATACAACAAAACAATTTGTTTCCGTGCCCCTGACCATACAACCAGTTCGTGGGTCACCACTGGACCACTGGAAAACATCTTCAAATTTAGGCGTATAGGCAGGATTAGGAAAGCGATCCAACACAACGACAAATTCACATTGTCCGTTGTCAAATATACCAAATGTATCGAAATCCACAATTTGAGTTGGAGCATCACGCATGTCGCTTTCCAAACCAGGCGTATCGGCGGCAACCTCAGAGAGCCCGCCAGTTTGACGTAAAACTACACCCTGCATATACAATCCTACAAGCTTTAATTTTTGCCCAAGGCGTTCATCTTGTTCAGTACCAACTTCGGACAAGTCAAATGGAAAAAGTACGGCTCATCAAACGATTGAAAATCCTCAATCCTCCAGATGGAATCACAAAACGATTTAGATGTGAATCATTTTTTTTTTTAAATAACTCCATTTTCGCTTAACATAACGTTGTCCGGAAACACTAGATCTACTGGATGTGGTCCAGCGGCGACTAAAATTTAATTTGGTTCTGGGAGTATATGGACGACGTTGCGAAAATAAGAACGTAGTAGCCATAATTGATGGTGAAATCCAGCAATTAAATGGAGCACATCGATTTTATTTTATAGGCATAAAATGTTGACCGTGAATGGGTCAACCTTAACAGTATTTCATTTGGAAGAACAATTAAAATTAACGGCTACAAACAAATGGTACAGGATGCATCAAAGATGTATCGAAATCCACAATTTGAGTTGGAGCATCACGCATGTCGCTTTCCAAGCCAGGCGTATCGGCGGCAACCTCAGAGAGCCCGCCAGTTTGACGTAAAACTACACCCTGTATATACAATCCTACAAGCTTTAATTTTTGCCCAAGGCGTTCATCTTGTTCAGTACCAACTTCGGACAAGTCAAATGGAAAAAGTACGGCTCATCAAACGGTTGAAAATCCTCAATCCTCCAGATGGAATCACAAAACGATTTAGATGTGAATCATTTTTTTTTTAAATAACTTCATTTTCGCTTAACATAACGTTGTCCGGAAACACTAGATCTACTGGATGTGGTCCAGCGGCGACTAAAATTTAATTTGGTTCTGGGAGTATATGGACGACGTTGCGAAAATCAGAACGTAGTAGCCATAATTGATGGTGAAATCCAGCAATTAAATTGAGCACATCGATTTTATTTTATAGGCATAAAATGTTGACCGTGAATGTGTCAACCTTAACAGTATTTCATTTGGAAGAACAATTAAAATTAACGGCTACAAACAAATGGTACAGGATGCATCAACACGGCCCCAAATGGGCCTACTCTTTAAATTCCCAGTAAATTCTCATTAAGTTACTCAGTAGATTCTCAGTAAATACCCAGTGAATTCTCAGTAAATTACTCTATAAATTTTCAGTAAATTGTCGGTAAATTACAGTATAAATTCCCAGTAAATTACTCAGAAAATTGCCAAATTCTCCGCAAAATTATAAGTAAATTCTTAGTAAATTCTCAGTAAAGTACTCCGTAAATTCTCAGTAAATTCCTAATAAATTCTCAGTAAATTACTTTGTAAATTCCCAATAAATTCTTAGTAAATTACTTAGTAAATTCCCAGTCAATTCTCCGTAAATTACTCAGTAAATTTCTAGTAAATTACTTAGTAAATTCCCAAAAAATTCTGAGTAAATTCCCAGTAAATTACTGTATAAATTCGCAGTAAATTCTAATTGAATTACTCACTAAATTCAAACTAAATTCTCAATAAATTCTCAGTACGCTACGGAGTAAATTCGTAGTAAATTCACAGTAAATTCGTAGTAAATTATTCAGTAAATTCCCAGTAAATTACCCGCAAATTACTTAGTAAATTCCCAATAAAGTCTTAGTAAATTACACAGTCAATTCCCAGTAAATTACTCCGTAAATTCCCAGTAAATTTTCTGCGAAATTCCCAGTAAATTCTTAATAAATTACTCAATAAATTCCAAGTAAATTTTCGGCGAAATTCCAAGTAAATTCTTAGTAAATTACGCAGAAAATTCTCTATAAATTCTCAGTAAATTACTCTGTAAATTTTCAGTAAATTGTCGGTAAATTATTGTATAAATTCCTAGTAAATTACTCAGAAAATTGCCAGTAATTCTCCGCAAAATTCTAAGTAAATTCTCAGTAAATTACTCTGTAAATTCCTAGTAAATTACTCCGTAAATTCTCAGTAAATTCCTAGTAAATTCTCAGTAAATTACTTTGTAAATTCCCAATAAATTCTTAGTAAATTACTTAGTAAATTCTCCGTAAATTACTTAGTAAATTACTCTGTAAATTCCTAGTAAATTCTCTGTGAATTACTTGGCAAATTCCCAATAAATTCTTAGTAAATTACTCAATAAATTTCGAGTAAATTCTCCGTAAATTACTCAGTAAATTTCCAGTAAATTATTCAGTAAATTCCCAGAAAATTCTGAGTAAATTCCCAAAAAATTTCAAATAAATTCTCAGTAAATTACTCAGTAAATTCCCAATAAAATCTCAGAAAATTACTCCGTAAATTCTCAATAAATTACTTTGTAAATTCGCTGTAAATTCTTAGTAAATTACTCAGTAAATTCTAATTTATTTACTCACTAAATTCAAAAGTAAATTCTCAATAAATTCTCAGTAAGTTACTGTGTAAATTCGCAGTAAATTATTCAGTAAATTCCCAGTAAATTACTCGCAAATTACTTAGTAAATTCCCAGTAAAGTCTTTGTAAATTACATAGTCAATTCCCAGTAAATTACTCCGTAAATTCCTAGTAAATTCTCTGTGAAATTCCCAGTAAATTCTTAATAAATTACTCAATAAATTCCAAGTAAATTTTCGGCGAAATTCCAAGTAAATTCTTAGTAAATTACGCAGAAAATTCTCTATAAATTCTCAGTAAATTACTCTGTAAATTTTCAGTAAATTGTCGGTAAATTATTGTATAAATTCCTAGTAAATTACTCAGAAAATTGCCAGTAATTCTCTGCAAAATTCTCAGTAAATTACTCTATAAATTTTCAGTAATGTCTCCGTAAATTACTAAGTAAATTCCAGTAAATTCTTATTAAATTTCTAAGTAAATTTCCGGTAAATTCTCATAATTACTTAGTAAATTCTTAGAAATTGCCCGTAAATTCCCAACAAATTCTCTGTAAATTACTCAGTAAATTCATAGTAAATTCTCATTAAATTACTCAGTAAATTCCCAGTAAATTACTCTAAATTCTCATATAAAATTACTCAGTAAATTCCTTATAAATTATCAGAAATTACACAGCAAATTCCCAATAAATTCTCAGTAAATTCCTAGTAAATTACTGAGTAAATTTCTCAGTAAATTCCAGGTAAATTCTCAGTAAATTACTTAGTAAACTCCCCATAAATTCTCACGTAATTACTCTGTAAATTCCAATCAAATTGTGAGTAAATTACTGTATTAATTTCCAGCAAATTCTCAGTAAATTACTTAGTAAATTCCTAGTAAATTCCAGTAATTCTCATTAAGTTACTCAGTAAATTTTCAGTAAATACCCAGTGAATTCACAGTAAATTACTTTTGTAAATTTTCAGTAAATTGTCGGTAAATTACAGTATAATTCCCAGTAAATTACTCAGAAAATTGCCAGTAATTCTCCGCAAAATTATAAGTAAATTCTTAGTAAATTACTCTATAAATTCCTAGTAAATTCTCATTAAATTACTTTGTAAATTCTCAGTAAATTCTTAGTAAATTACTTAGTAAATTCCAGTAAATTCTCCGTAAATTACTCAGTAAATTTTCAGTAAATTACTTAGTAAATTCCAAGAAAATTCTGAGTAAATTCCAGAAAATTTCCAATAAATTCTCAGTAAATTCCCAGTATAATTACAGTGTAAATTCGCAGTAAATTCTCAGTAAATTACTCAGTAAATTTAATTAAATTACTCACTAAATTCAAAGTAAATTCTCAATAAATTCTCAGTAAGTTATGAAGTAAATTCGTGGTAAATTCACAGTAAATTCGATGTTAAATTATTCAATAAATTCCCAGTAAATTACCCGCAAATTACTTAGTAAATTACACAGTCAATTCCCAATAAATTACTCCGTAAATTCTCAGTAAATTCTATTAAATTACTCAATAAATTCCAAGTAAATTCTCTGCGAAATTCCAAGTAAATTCTTAGTAAATTACTCCGAAAATTCTAATAAATTCTCAGTAAATTACCAAGTAAATTACCAAGTAAATTCCAAGTTAAATTATTCAGTAAATTTTCAGTAAATTACTGTGTAAATTCTCAATAAATTACTGTGTAAATTTTCAGTAAATCACCAGTAAATTCCGAGTAAACTCTTAGTAAATTCGCAATAAATTCTAATAAAATTACTAACTAAATTCCCAGTAATTTCTCAGTAAATTACTGTGCAAATAACCTGGAAATTCTAAGTAAATTCTCAGCGAATTCTCAGTGAATTACTCAGTAAATTCCCATTAAATTATTATTAAATTTCTAACTAAATTTCCGGTAAATTCTCAATGAATTACATAATAAATTCTCAGTAAATTGGCCGTAAATTCTCAGTAAATTACTCAGTAAATTCATAACAAATTCTCATTAAATTACTCAGTAAATTCCCAGTAAATTACTCTGTAAATTGTCATAAAATTACTCTGTAAATTATCAAAAAATTAGACAGTAAATTCCCAATAAATTCCCAGTAAATTAAAGAGTAAATTCTCTATAAATTTCAGGTAAATTCTCAGTAAATTACTTAGTAAATTCCCCATAAATTCTCACGTAATTACTCTGTAAATTCCAATTAAATTGTGAGTAAATTACTGTATAAATTCCCAGCAAATTCTCAGTAAATTACTTAGTAAATTCCTAGTAATTCCCAGTAAATTCTCATTAAGTTACACAGTAAATTCTCAGTAAATACCCAGTGAATTCTCTATAAATTACTCTATAAATTTCCAGTAAATTACTCAAAAAATTGCCAGTAATTCTCCGCAAAATTGTAAGTAAATTCTCAATAAATTACTCTGTAAATTCCAAGTAAATTACTCCGTAAATTCCTAGTAAATTCTCACTAAATTACTTTGTAAATTCCCAATAAATTCTTAGTAAATTACTCAGTAAATTCTCCATAAATTACTCAGTAAATTCCTAGTAAATTCTCAGTAAATTACTACGTAAATTCTTAGTAAATTACTTTGCAAATTCCCAATAAATTCTTAATTAATTACTCAGTAAATTTCGAGTAAATTCTTCGTAAATTACTTAGTAAATTTTCAATAAATTACTCAGAAAATTCCCAGAAAATTCTGAGTAAATTCCCAGAAAATTTCCAATAAATTCTCAGTAAATTACTCAGTAAATTCCCAATAAAATCTCAGAAAATTACGCCGTAAATTCCCAGTAAATTACTGTGTAAATTCGCTGTAAATTCTCAGTAAATTACTCAGTAAATTCTAATTTAATTACTCACTAAATTCAAAGTAAATTCTCAATAAATTCTCAGTAAGTTACTGTGTAAATTCATAGTAAATTCGTAGTAAATTATTCAGTAAATTTCCCGTAAATTACACACAAATTTAGTAAATTCCCAGTGAAGTCTTTGTAAATTACACAGTCAATTCCCAGTAAATTACTCCGTAAATTTCCAGTAAATTCTCTGCGAAATTCCCAGTAAATTCTTAATAAATTACTCAGTAAATTCCCAGTAAATTCTTTGCGAAATTCCAAGTAAATTCATAGTAAATTACTCAGAAAATTCTCTGTAAATTCTCAGTAAATTACTGTGTAAATTCCCAAGAAATTCTCAGCAAATTCCCATTAAATCCTCAATAAATTACTGTGTAAATTTTCAGTAAATTGTAAGTAAATTCCCAGTAAATTTGACATAAATTCTCTTAAAATTACTAAATAAATTTCCAGTAAATTCTCAGTAAATTACTGTGTAAATAACTAGGAAATTCTAAGTAAATTCGCAACGAATTCTCAGCAAATTACACAATAAATTCTTTGTAAATTATTTAGTAAATTCCTATTAATTCTTATTAATCACTCAGTAAATTGTCGGTAAATTACTGTATAAATTTCCCGTAAATTTTCATTAAATTCTCAGCAAATTACTCAAAAAATTGCCAGTAATTCTCTTCAAAATTCTCAGTAAATTACTCTGTAAATTCCCAGTAAATTCTCCATAAATTACTAAGTAAATTCTCAGTAAATTCCCATTAAATTCTTATTAAATTTCTAAGTAAATTTCCAGTAAATTCTCAATAAATTACTTAGTAAATTCTCAGAAAATTGCCCGTAAATTCCCAATAAATTCTCTGTAAATTACTCAGTAAATTCATAGTAAATTCTCATTAAATTACTCAGTAAATTACTCTGTAAATTACTCTGTAAATTCTCATAAAATTACTCAGTAAATTCCTTGTAAATTATCAAAAAATTACACAGCAAATTCCCAATAAATTCTCAGTAAATTACTGAGTAAATTCTCAGTAAATTCCAGGTAAATTCTACGTAAATTACTTAGTAAATACTCCATAAATTCTCACGTAATTACTCTATAAATTCCAATTAAATTGTGAGTAAATAACTGTAAAAATTCCCAGCAAATTCTCAGTAAATTACTTAGTAAATTCCTAGTAAATTCCAAGTAAATTCTCATTAAGTTAATCAGTAAATTCTCTGTAAATACCCAGTGAATTCTCAGTAAATTACTCTGTAAATTTCCCGTAAATTGTCGATAAATTACAGTATAAATTCCCAGTAAATTACTTAGAAAATTGCTAGTAATTCTCTGCAAAATTGTAAGTAAATTCTCAGTAAATTACTCTGTAAATTCTCAATAAATTCCTAGTAAATTCTCAGTAAATTACTTTGTAAATTCCCGATAAATTCTTAGTAAATTACTCAGTAAATTCCCAGTAAATTCTCCATAAATTACCCAGCAAATTTCCAGCAAATTACTTAGTGAATTCCCTGAAAATTCTGAGTAAATTCTCAGAAAATTTCCAATAAATTCTTAGTAAATTACTCAGTAAATTCCCAATAAAACCTCAGAAAATTACTCAGTAAATTCCCAGTAAATTACTGTGTAAATTCTCAGTAAATTACTTAGTAAATTCTAATTAAATTACACACTAAATTCAAAGTAAATTCTCAACAAATTCTTTGTAAGTTACGGAGTAAATTCGTAGTAAATTCACAGTAAATTCGCAATAAATTATTCAATAATTCCAAGTAAATTACCCGCAAATTACTTAGTAAATTCCCAGTAAAGTCTTAGTAAATTACACAGTCAATTCCCAGTAAATTACTCCGTAAATTCCCAGAAAATTTTCTGTGAAATTCCCAGTAAATTCTTAATAAATTACTCAATAAATTCCAAGTAAATTCTTGGTAAATTACTCAGAAAATTCTCTATAAATTCTCAGTAAATTCTCAGTAAATTACTGTGTAAATTCCCAAGAAATTCTCAGCAAATTCCCATTAAATTCTCAATAAATTACTGTGTATATTTTCAGTAAATCGCCGGTAAATTCCCAGCAAATTCTCAGTAAATTCGCAATAAATTCTCATAAAATTACTAAGTAAATTCTCAATAAATTCTCAGTAAATTACAGTCTAAATAACCATGAAATTCTAAGTAAATTCTCAGTAAATACTTATTAAATTTCTAAGTAAATTTTCGGTAAATTCTCAAAAAATTACTTAGTAAATTCTCAGTAAATTGCCTGTAAATTCCCAGTAAATTCTAAGTAAATTACTCAATTAATTCATAGTAAATTCTCACTAAATTACTCAGTAAATTCCCAGTAAATTACTCTGTAAATTCTCATAAAATTACTCAGTTAATTCCCTATAAATTATCAGAAAATTACACAGTAAATTCCCAATAAATTCTCAATAAATTCCCAGTAAATTACTTAGTAAATTCCCCATAAATTCTCACATAATTACTCTGTAAATTCCAATTAAATTGTGAGTAAATTACTGTATAAATTCCCTGCATATTCTCAGTAAATTACTTACTAAATTCTTAGTAAATTCCCAGTAAATTCTCATTAAGTTACTCAGTAAATTCTCAGTAAATACCCAGTGAATTCTCAGTAAATTACTCTGTAAATTCCTAGTAAATTGTCGGTAAATTACTGTATAAATTTCCAGTAAATTACTCAAAAAATTGCCAGTAATTCTCCGCAAAATTGTAAGTAAATTCACAGTAAATTACTCTGTAAATTCCTAGTAAATTACCCCGTAAATTCTCAGTAAATTCCTAGTAAATTCTCAGTAAATTACTTTGTAAATTCCCAATAAATTCTTTGTAAATTACTCAGTAAATTCCCAGTAAATTCTCCGTAAATTACTCAGTAAATTACTCTGTAAATTCTTGGTAAATTCTCAGTAAATTACTCCGTAAATTCCTAGTAAATTCTCAGTAAATTACTTTGTAAATTCCCAATAAATTCTTAGTAAATTACTCAGTAAATTTCCAGAAAATTCCCCGTAAATTACTTAGTAAATTTCCAGTAAATTATTTAGTAAATTCCCAGAAAATTCTGAGTAAATTCCTAGAAAATTTCCAGTAAATTCTCAGTAAATTTCCAATAAAATCTCAAAAAATTACTCCATAAATTCCCAGTAAATTACTCAATAAATTCTAATTAAATTGCTCACTAAATTCAAAGTAAATTCTCAATAAATTCTCAGTAAGTTACTTATTGAATTCGTCGTAAATTTATAGCAAATTATTCAGTAAATTTCCAGTAAATTACTCGCAAATTACTTAGTAAATTCCCAGTAAAGTCTTAGTAAATTACACAGTCAATTCCCAGTAAATAACTCCGTTAATTCCCAGTAAATTTTCTGCGAAATTCCCAGTAAATTCTTAATAAATTACTCAATAAATTCCCAGTAAATTCTTTGCGAAATTACAAGTAAATTATTCGTAAATTACTCAGAAAATTCTCTGTAAATTCTTAGTAAATTACCAAGTAAATTCTAAGTAAATTACTCAGTAAATTTCTAGTAAATTCTAAGTAAATTACTATGTAAATTCCAAAGAAATTCTAAGCAAATTCCCATTAAATCTCAATAAATTACTGTGTAAATTTCCAGAAAATTGCCAGTAAATTCCTAGTAAATTCTCAGTAAACTACTGTGTAAATAACCAGGAAATTCTAAGTAAATTCTCAACAAATTACACAGTAAATTCTCAGTGAATTCTCAGAAAATTCCTCATTAAATTCCCATTAAATTCTTATTAAATTGCTAAGCAAATTTCTGGTAAATTCTCAATAAATTACTTAGTAAATTCTCAGTAAATTGCTCGTAAATTCCCATTAAATTTTTAGTAAATTACTTTGTAAATTCTCATAAAATTACTCAGTAAATTTCCTGTAAATTATCACAAAATTACATAGTAAATTCCCAATAAATTCTCAGTAAATTCCAGGTAAATTCTCCGTAAATTACATAGTAAATTCCACATAAATTCTCACGTGCTTACTCTGTAAATTCAAATTAAATTCTGAGTAAATTACTGTATAAATTGCCAGCAAATTCTCAGTAAATTACTTAGTAAATTCCCAGTAAATTCTCAGTAAATACCCAGTGAATTCTCAGTAAATTACTCTGTAAATTTTCAGTAAATTGTCGATAAATTACTGTATAAATTCCCAGTAAATTACTCAGAAAATTGCCAGTAATTCTCCGCAAAAATTTAAGTAAATTCTCAGTAAATTACTCTATAAATTCCTAGTAAATTCTCAGTAAATTACTCCGTAAATTCTCAGTAAATTCATAGTAAATTCTCAGTAAATTACTTTGTAAATTCTTAATAAATTCTTAGTAAATTACTCAGTAAATTCCCCGTAACTTACTCAGCAAATTACTCTGTAAATTCCTAGTAAATTCTTAGTAAATTACTTCGTAAATTCCTAGTAAATTCTCAGTAAATTACTTTGTAAATTCCCAATAAATTCTTAGTAAATTACTCAGTAAATTCCCCGTAACTTACTCAGCAAATTACTCTGTAAATTCCTAGTAAATTCTTAGTAAATTACTTCGTAAATTCCTAGTAAATTCTCAGTAAATTACTTTGTAAATTCCCAATAAATTCTTAGTAAATTACTCAGTAAATTCCCCGTAACTTACTCAGCAAATTACTCTGTAAATTCCTAGTAAATTCTTAGTAAATTACTTCGTAAATTCCTAGTAAATTCTCAGTAAATTACTTTGTAAATTCCCAATAAATTCTTAGTAAATTACTCAGTAAATTCCCCGTAACTTACTCAGCAAATTACTCTGTAAATTCCTAGTAAATTCTTAGTAAATTACTTCGTAAATTCCTAGTAAATTCTCAGTAAATTACTTTGTAAATTCCCAATAAATTCTTAGTAAATTACTCAGTAAATTCCCCGTAACTTACTCAGCAAATTACTCTGTAAATTCCTAGTAAATTCTTAGTAAATTACTTCGTAAATTCCTAGTAAATTCTCAGTAAATTACTTTGTAAATTCCCAATAAATTCTTAGTAAATTACTCAGTAAATTCCCCGTAACTTACTCAGCAAATTACTCTGTAAATTCCTAGTAAATTCTTAGTAAATTACTTCGTAAATTCCTAGTAAATTCTCAGTAAATTACTTTGTAAATTCCCAATAAATTCTTAGTAAATTACTCAGTAAATTCCCCGTAACTTACTCAGCAAATTACTCTGTAAATTCCTAGTAAATTCTTAGTAAATTACTTCGTAAATTCCTAGTAAATTCTCAGTAAATTACTTTGTAAATTCCCAATAAATTCTTAGTAAATTACTCAGTAAATTCCCCGTAACTTACTCAGCAAATTACTCTGTAAATTCCTAGTAAATTCTTAGTAAATTACTTCGTAAATTCCTAGTAAATTCTCAGTAAATTACTTTGTAAATTCCCAATAAATTCTTAGTAAATTACTCAGTAAATT
>NW_021026282.1:217139-282841 GCF_004153795.1 Camellia sinensis | reverse complement strand
ATTACTCAGTAAATTCTCAGTAAATTACTCAAAAAATTGCAAGTAATTCTCCGCAAAATTCTAAGTAAATTCTCAGTAAATTACTCTGTAAATTCCTAGTAAATTCTCAGTAAATTACTCCGTAAATTCTCAATAAATTACTTTGTAAATTCCCAATAAATTCTTAGTAAATTACTCAGTAAATTTCAAGTAAATTACTCAGTAAATTCCTGAAAAATTCTGAGTAAATTCCAAAAAAATTTCCAATAAATTCTCAGTAAATTACTCAGTAAATTCCCAATAAAATCTCAAAAAATTACTCAGCAAATTACTGTGTAAATTCGCAGTAAATTCTCAATAAATTACTCAGTAAATTCTAATTAAATTACTCACTAAATTCAAAGTAAACTCTCAACAAATTCTCAGTAAGTTATTGAGTAAATTCGTATTAAATTCACAGTAAATTCGCAGTAAATTATTTAGTAAATTCCCAGTAAATTACCTGCAAATTACTTAGTAAATTCCCAGTAAAGTCTTAGTAAATTACGCAGTCAATTCCCAGTAAATTCTCTGTGAAATTCCCAGTAAATTCTCTGCGAAATTCCAAGTAAATTATTAGTAAATTACTCAGAAAATTCTCTGTAAATTCTCAGTAAATTACCAAGTAAATTCCCAGTAAATTACTCAGTAAATTCCCAGTAAATTCTCAGTAAATTAGTGTGTAAATTTCAAAGAAATTCTCAGCAAATTCCCATTAAATTCTCAATAAATTACTGTGTAAATTTTCAGTAAATTCTGAGTAAATTCTCAGTAAATTACTGTGTAAATTCCAAAGAAATTCTCAGCAAATTCCCATTAAATTCTCAATAAATTACTGTGTAAATTTTCAGTAAATTCCCAGTAAATTCTCAGTAAATTCGCAATAAATTCTCATAAAATTACTAAGTAAATTCTCAGTAAAGACTCAGTAAATTACTGTCTAAATAACTAGGAAATTCTAAGTAAATTCTCAGTGAATTCTCAGCAAATTACACAGTAAATTCTCAGGGAATTCCCAGTAAATTACTCAGTAAATTACTGTATAAATTCCCAGTAAATTACTTAGCAAATTCCTATTAATTCTTATTAAATTACTCAGTAAATTCTCAGTAAATTACTCTGTAAATTCCCAGTAAATTGTCGGTAAATTACTGTATAAATTCCTAATAAATTTTCATTAAATTCTCAGTAAATTACTCAGAAAATTGCCAGTAATTCTCCCCAAACTTTTCAGTAAATTCTCGGTAAATTACTCTGTAAATTGCCAGTAAATTCTCCATAAATTACTAAATAAATTCCCAATAAATTCCTATTAAATTCTTATTAAATTTCTAGGTAAATTTTCGGTAAATTCTCAATAAATTACTAAGTAAATTCTCCGTAAATTGCCCGTAAATTACTCAGTAAATACGTAGTAAATTCTCATTAAATTACTCAGTAAATTCCCAGTAAATTACTATGTAAATTCTCATAAAATTACTCAGTAAATTCCCTGTAAATTATAAAAAAATTACACATTAAATTCCAATAAATTCTCAGTAAATTCCCAATAAATTACTGAGTAAATTCTTCGTAAATTCCAGGTAAGTTCTCAGTAAATTACTTAGTAAATTCCCCATAAATTCTCACGTAATTACTCTGTAAATTCCAATTAAATCGTGAGTAAATTACTGTATAAATTCCCAACAAATTCTTAATAAATTCGTTAGTAAATTCCTAGTAAAATCCAAGTAAATTGTCATTAAGTTACTCAGTAAATTCTCAGCAAATTACTCTGTAAATTTCCAATAAATTGTCGGTAAATTACTGTACAAATTCCCCGTAAATTACTCAAAAAATTGCCAGTAATTCTTCGCAAAATTCTAAGTAAATTACTCTGTAAATTCCTAGTAAATTCTCAGTAAATTACTCCGTAAATTCTCAGTAAATTCCTAGTAAATTCTCAGTAAATTACTTTGTAAATTCCCAATAAATTCTTAGTAAATTTCCTAGGAAATTCCCAAAAAAATCTCAAAAAATTAGCCAGTAAATTTCCAGTAAATTCTTTTGTAAATTCGCCGTAAATTCTCAGTAAATTCTAATTAAATTACTCACGAAATTCAAAGTAAATTCACCATAAATTCTCAGTAAGTTATTGAGTAAATTCGTAGTAAATTCACAGTAAATTAGCAGTAAATTTGTAGTAAATTATTCAGTAAATTCCCAGTAAATTACCCGCAAATTACTTAGTAAATTCCCACTAAAGTCTTAGTAAATTACACAGTCAATTCCCAGTAAATTCTCTCCGAAATTCCCAGTAAATTCTTTGCGAAATTCCTAGTAAATTACTCTGTAAATTTTCAGTAAATTGTCTGTAAATTACTGTATAAATTCCCAGTAAATTACCCAGAAAATTGCCAGTAATTCTCCGCAAAATTCTAAGTAAATTCTCAATAAATTACTTTGTAAATTCTTAATAAATTCTTAGTAAATTACTCCGTAAATTCTCAGTAAATTTCTATTAAATTCTCAGTAAATTACTCAGTAAATTCTTAGTAAATTTTTCGTAAATTACTCAGTAAATTTCCAGTAAATTACACAGTAAATTCCCAGTAAATTACTGAATAAATTCTCTGTAAATTCTTGGTAAATTCTCAGTAAATTACTTAGTAAATTCTCCATAAATTCTCACGTAATTACTCTGTAAATTCCAATTAAATTGTAAGTAAATTACTGTATAAATTCCCAACAAATTCTCAGTAAATTACTAAGTAAATTCCCATTAAGTTACTTAGTAAATTCTCAGTAAATACCTAGTGAATTCTCAGTAAATTACTCTTTAATTTTCAAGTAAATTGTCCGTAAATTACTGTATAAATTCCGAATAAATTACTCAGAAAATTGTCAGTAATTCTCCGTAAAATTATAATTAAATTCTCAGTAAATTACCCCGTAAATTCTCAGTAAATTCCTAGTAAATTCTCAGTAAATTACCCCGTAAATTCTCAGTAAATTCCTAGTAAATTCTCAGTAAATTACCCCGTAAATTCTCAGTAAATTCCTAGTAAATTCTCAGTAAATTACCCCGTAAATTCTCAGTAAATTCCTAGTAAATTCTCAGTAAATTACCCCGTAAATTCTCAGTAAATTCCTAGTAAATTCTCAGTAAATTACTTTGTAAATTTCTGCCAGTAATTCTCCGCAAAATTCTAAGTAAATTCTCAATAAATTACTTTGTAAATTCTTAATAAATTCTCAGTAAATTACTCCGTAAATTCTCAGTAAATTTCTATTAAATTCTCAGTAAATTACTCAGTAAATTCTTAGTAAATTTTTCGTAAATTACTCAGTAAATTTCCAGTAAATTACACAGTAAATTCCCAGTAAATTACTGAATAAATTCTCTGTAAATCCTTGGTAAATTCTCAGTAAATTACTTAGTAAATTCTCCATAAATTCTCACGTAATTACTCTGTAAATTCCAATTAAATTGTGAGTAAATTATTGTATAAATTCCCAACAAATTCTCAGTAAATTACTTAGTAAATTCCCATTAAGTTACTTAGTAAATTCTCAGTAAATTACTCTTTAATTTTCAAGTAAATTGTCCGTAAATTACTGTATAAATTCCCAATAAATTACTCAGAAAATTGTCAATAATTCTCCGTAAAATTATAATTAAATTCTCAGTAAATTACCCCGTAAATTCTCAGTAAATTCCTAGTAAATTCTCAGTAAATTACTTTGTAAATTTCCAATAAATTCTTAGTAAATTACTCAGTAAATTTCTAGTAAATTACTTAGTAAATTCCCAGAAAATTCTGAGTAAATTCCCAGAAAATTTCCAATAAATTCTCAGTAAATTACTCAGTAAATTCCCAATAAAATCTCAAAAAATTACTCAGTAAATTTCCAGGAAATTAATGTGTAAATTCGCAATAAATTCTCAATAAACTCTAATTAAATTACTCACGAAATTCAAAGTAAATTCTCTATAAATTCTCAGTAAGTTACTGAGTAAATTCATAGTAAATTCACAGTAAATTAGCAGTAAATTCGTACTAATTTATTCAGTAAATTCTAAGTAAATTACCTGCAAATTACTTAGTAAATTCCCAGTAAAGTCTTAGTAAATTACACAGTCAATTCCCAGTAAATTCTCTGCAAAATTCCCAGTCAATTCTTAATAAATTATTCAATAAATTCCCAGTAAATTCTCTGCGAAATTCCTAGTAAATTACTCTGTAAATTTTCAGTAAATTGTCAGCAAATTACTATACAAATTCCCAGCAAATTACTCAGAAAATTGCCAGTAATTCTCCACAAAATTCTAAGTAAATTCTCAGTAAATTACTCCGTAAATTCTTAGTAAATTTCTATTAAATTCTCAGTACATTACTTTGTAAATTCCCAATAACTTCTTAGTAAATTACTCAGTAAATTCTCAGAAAATTACACAGTAAATTCCCAATAAATTCTCAGTAAATTACTAAATAAATTCTCTGTAAATTCTTGGTAAGTTCTCAGTAAATTACTTAGGAAATTCTCCATAAATTCTCACGTAATTGCTCTGTAAATTCCAATTAAATTATGAGCAAATTACTGTATAAATTCCCAGCAAATTCTTAGTAAATTACTTAGTAAATTCCCAGTAAATTCCCATTAAGTTACTCAGTAAATTCTCAATAAATGTCCAGTGAGTTCTCAGTAAATTACTCTGTAAATTTCCAGTAAAATGCCGGTAAATTTCTGTATAAATTCCCAGTAAATTACTCAAAAAATTGTCAGTAATTCTCCGTAAAATTCTAAGTAAATTCTCAGTAAATTACTTTGTAAATTCCTAGTAAATTCTCAGTAAATTACTTCGTAAATTCTCAGTAAATTACTTTGTAAATTTCCAATAAATTTTTAGTAAATTACTCAGTAAATTCTCCGTAAATTACTCAGTAAATTTCCAGAAAATTCTGAGTAAATTCCAAGAAAATTTTCAATAAATTCTCAGTAAATCACTCAGTAAATTCCCAATAAAATCTCAAAAAATTACTTAGTAAATTTCTAGTAAATTACTGTGTAAATTCGCAATAAATTCTTAGTAAATTAGTCAGTAAATTCTAATTAAATTACTCACGATATTCAAAGTAAATTCTCCATAAATTCTCAGTAAGTTACTGAGTAAATTCGTAGTAAATTCGCAGCAAATTCATAGTAAATTATTCAGTAAATTCCCAGTAAATTACCCGCAAATTACTTAGTAAATTCCCACTAAAGTCTTAGTAAACTACACAGTCAATTCCCAGTAAATTACTCCGTAAATTCCCAGTAAATTCTCTGAAAAATTCCTAGTAAATTCTTAATAAACTACTCATTAAATTCCCAGTAAATTCTCTGCGAAATTCCGTGTAAATTCTTAGTAAATTACTCAGAAAATTCTTTGTAAATTCTCAATAAATTACCAAGTAAATTCCCAGTAAATTACGCAGTAAATTCCAAGTAAATTCTCAGTAAATCACTGTGTAAATTACCAAGAAATTCTCAGCAAATTTCCAATAAATTCTCAATAAATTACTATGTAAATTTTCAGTAAATTGCCAGTAAATTCCAGGTAAATTTCCAGTAAATTCTCAGTAAATTCGCAATAAATTCTCATAAAATTACTAAGTAAATTCCCAGTAAATTCCCAATAAATTATTGTGTAAATAACCAGGTAATTCTAAGTAAATTTTCAGCAAATTCACAGCAAATTACACTGTAAATTCTCAGTGAGTTCTCAGTAAATTACTGTATAAATTCCTATTAATTCTTATTAAATTACTCAGTAAATTCTCAGTAAATTACTTTGTAAATTCCCAGTAAATTGTCGGGAAATTACTGTATAAATTCCCAGTAAATTTTCATTAAATTCTCAGTAAATTACACAGTAAATTCCCAGTAAATTCTCAGTAAATTACTCAAAAAATTGCCAGTAATTCTCCGCAAAATTCTCAGTAAATTCTCAGTAAATTACTCTGTAAATTCTGAGAAAATTCTCCGTAAATTACTAAGTAAATTCCCAGTAAATTCTCAGTAAATTCCCATTAAATTCTAAGTAAATTTTCGGTAAATTCTCAATAAATTACTTAGTAAATTCTCAGTAAATTGCCCGTAAATTCCCAGTAAATTCTGAGTAAATTACTCAATAAATTCATAGTAAATTCTCATTAAATTACTCAGTAAATTCCCAATAAATTCTCAGTAAATTCCCAGTAAATTACTGAGTAAATTCTCAGTAAATTCCAGGTAAATTCTCAGTAAATTACTTAGTAAATTCCCCATAAATTCTCACGTAATTACTCTGTATATTCCAATTAAATTGTGAGTAAATTACTGTATAAATTCCCAGCAAAGTCTAAGTAAATTACTTAGTAAATTCTTAGTAAATTCCCAGTAAATTCTCATTAAGTTACTCAGTAAATTCTCAGTAAATACCCAGTGAATTCTCAGCAAATTACTCTGTAAATTCCTAGTAAATTGTTGGTAAATTACTGTATAAATTCCCAGTAAGTTACTCAGAAAATTGCCAGTAATTCTCCGCAAAATTCTAAGTAAATTCTCAGTAAATTACTCTGTAAATTCCTAGTAAATTTCAGTAAATTACTCTGTAAATTCTCAGTAAATTCCTAGTAAATTCTCAGTAAATTACTTTGTAAATTCCCAATAAATTCTTAGTAAATTACTCAGTAAATTCTTAGTAAATTCTCCGTAAATTACTTAGTAAATTTCAAGTAAATTACTCAGTAAATTTCCAAAAAATTTCTAATAAGTTCTCAGTAAATTACTCAGTAAATTCCCAATAAAATCTCAGAAAATTACTCAGTAAATTTCCTGTAAATTACTGTGTAAATTCACATAAATTCTCAGTAAATTCTAATAAAATTACACATTAAACTCAAAGTAAATTCTCAATAAATTCTCAGTAAGTTACTGGGTAAATTTTTAGTAAATTCACAGTAAATTATTTAGTAAATTCTCAGTAAATTACCTGCAAATTACTTAGTAAATTCCCAGTAAAGTCTTAGTAAATTACACAGTCAAGTCCCAGTAAATTACTCTGTAAATTTGCAGTAAATTCTCTACGAAATTCCCAGTAAATTCTCTGCGAAATTCCAAGTAAATTCTTAGTAAATTACTCAGAAAATTCTCTGTAAATTCTCAGTAAATTACCAAGTAAATTCTCAGTAAAATACTCAGTAAATTTCGAGTAAATTCTCAGTAAATTACTATGTAAATTCCCAAGAAATTCTCAGCAATTTCCCATTAAATTCCCAATAAATTACTGTGTAAATTTTCAGTAAATTCGCAATAAATTCTCATAAAATTACTAAGTAAATTCCCAGTAGAGTCTCAGTAAATTACTGTTTAAATAATTAGGAAATTCTAAGTAAATTCTCAGTGAATTCTCAGCAAATTACACAGAAAATTCTCTGTGAATTCTCAGTAAATTACTGTATAAATTCCCAGTAAATTACTTAGTAAATTCCTATTAATTCTTATTAAATTACTCAGTAAATTCTCAATAAATTACTGTATAAATTCCCAGTAAATTTTCATTAAATTCTCAGTAAATTACACAGTAAATTCCCAATAAATTACTCAGAAAATTGCTAGTAATTCTCCGCAAAATTCTCAGTAAATTACTCTGTAAATTCCTAGTAAATTATCCGCAAATTACTAAGTAAATTCCCATTAAATTCTTATTAAATTTCTAAGTAAATTTTCGGTAAATTCTCAACAAATTACTTAGTAAATTCTCAGTAAATTGCCCGTAAATTCCAAGTAAATTCTCATTTAATTACACAGTAAATTCCCAATAAATTACTGTGTAAATTCTCATAAAATTACCCATTAAATTCCCTATAAATTATCCAAAAATTACACAGTAAATTCCCAATAAATTCTCAATAGATTCCGGAGTAAATTCTCATTTAATTCCAGGTAAATTCTCAGTAAATTACTTAGTTAATTCTCCATAAATTCTAACGTAATTACTCTATAAATTCCAATTAAATTGTGAGTAAATTACTGTATAAATTCCCAACAAATTCTCAGTAAATTACTTAGTAAATTCCTAGTACATTCCCAGTAAATTCTCATTAAGTTACTCAGTTAAATTCTCAGTAAATTACTCTGTAAATTTTCAGTAAATTGTCGGTAAATTACTGTATAAATTCCCAGTAAATTACTCAACAAATTGCTAGTAATTCTCAGTAAATTTCTAATAAATTCTCAGTAAATTACTCCGTAAATTCCTAGTAAATTCTTAGTAAACTACTTTGTAAATTCCCAATAAATTCTTAGTAAATTACTAGTAAATTCTCCAAAAATTACTCAGTAAATTTCCTGTAAATTACTCAGTAAATTCCCAGAAAATTCTAAGTAAATTCCTAGAAAATTTCCAATAAATTACTCAGTAAATTCCCAATAAAATCTTAGAAAATTACTCAGAAAATTCCTAGTAAATTACTGTGTAAATGCGCAGTAAATTCTCAGTAAATTACTCAGTAAATTCTAATTAAATTACTCACTAAATTCAAAGTAAATTCTCAATAAATTCTCATTAAGTTACTGAGTAAATTCAGAGTAAATTAGCAGTAAATTCATAGTAAATTATTCAGTAAATTCCCAATAAATAACCTGCAAATTACTTAGTAAATTCCCAGTAAAGTCTTAGTTAATTACACAGTCAATTCCCAGTAAATTTCTGTGTAAATTCCCAGTAAATTCTCTGCGAAATTCCCAGTAAATTCTCTAGGAAATTCCAAGTAAATTCTTAGTAAATTACTCAGAAAATTCTTTGTAAATTCTCAGTAAATTACCAAGTAAATTCCCCTTAAATTACTCAAAAAATTCCCGGTAAATTCTCTGTAAATTACTGTGTAAATTCCCAAGAAATTCTCAACAAATTCCCATTAAATTCTCAATAAATTACTGTGTAAATTTTCAGTCCATCGCCAGTAAATTTCTAGTAAATTCTTAGTAAATTCGCAATAAATTCTCATAAAATTACTAAGTAAATTCCCAATAAATTCTCAGTAAATTACTGTGTAAATAACCAGGAAATTCTAAGTAAATTTTCAGTGAATTCTCAGCAAATTACACAGTAAATTCTCAGTAAATTACTGAGTAAATTACTGTATAAATTCCTAGTAAAATTACTTAGTAAATTTCTATTAATTCTTATTAAATTACACAGTAAATTACTATTTAAATTCCCAGTAAATTGTCGGTAAATTACTGTATAAATTCCCAGTAAATTATTACTCAGAAAATTCCTAGTAAATTACTGTGTAAATGCGCAGTAAATTCTCAGTAAATTACTCAGTAAATTCTAATTAAATTACTCACTAAATTCAAAGTAAATTCTCAATAAATTCTCATTAAGTTACTGAGTAAATTCACAGTAAATTAGCAGTAAATTCATAGTAAATTATTCAGTAAATTCCCAGTAAATTACCTGCAAATTACTTAGTAAATTCCCAGTAAAGTCTTAGTTAATTACACAGTCAATTCCCAGTAAATTTCTGTGTAAATTCTCTAGGAAATTCCAAGTAAATTCTTAGTAAATTACTCAGAAAATTCTTTGTAAATTCTCAGTAAATTACCAAGTAAATTCCCATTAAATTACTCAAAAAATTCCCGGTAAATTCTCTGTAAATTACTGTGTAAATTCCCAAGAAATTCTCAACAAATTCCCATTAAATTCTCAATAAATTACTGTGTAAATTTTCAGTCCATCGCCAGTAAATTTCTAGTAAATTCTTAGTAAATTCGCAATAAATTCTCATAAAATTACTAAGTAAATTCCCAATAAATTCTCAGTAAATTATTGTGTAAATAACCAGGAAATTCTAAGTAAATTTTCAGTGAATTCTCAGCAAATTACACAGTAAATTCTCAGTAAATTACTGAGTAAATTACTGTATAAATTCCTAGTAAAATTACTTAGTAAATTTCTATTAATTCTTATTAAATTACACAGTAAATTACTATTTAAATTCCCAGTAAATTGTCGGTAAATTACTGTATAAATTCCCAGTAAATTTTCATTAAATTCTCAGTAAATTACACAGTAAATTCTCAGTAAATTACTCAGAAAATTGCCAGTAATTCTTCACAAAATTCTCAATAAATTCTTAGTAAATTACTTTGTAAATTCCAAGTAAATTCTCCGTAAATTACTAAGTAAATTTCCAGTAAATTCTCAGTAAATTCCCATTAAATTCTTATTAAATTTCTAAGTAAATTTTCGATAAATTCTCAATAAATTACTTAATAAATTCTCAGTAAATTGCCCGCAAATTCCAAGTAAATTCTGAGTAAATTACTCAGTAAATTCGTAGAAAATTCTCATTAAATTACTCAGTAAATTTCAATTAAATTACTCTATAAATTCTCAAAAAATTATTCAGTAAATTCCCTTGAAATTATCAGAAAATTACACAGTAAATTCCCAATAAATTCTCAGTAAATTCTCAGTAAATTCCAGGTAAATTCTCAGTAAATTACTTAGTAAATTCCCCATAATTTCTCTCGTAATTACTCTGTAAATTCCAATTAAATTGTGAGTAAATTACTGTATAAATTCCCAGCAAATTCTAAGTAAATTACTAGTAAATTCCCAGTAAATTCTCATTAAGTTACTCAGTAAATTCTAAGTAAATACCCTGTGAATTCTCAGTAAATTACTCTGTAAATTCCTAGTAAATTGTCGGTAAATTAGTGTATAAATTCAAAGTAAATTACTCAGAAAATTGCCAGTAATTCTCCGCAAAATTCTAAGTAAATTCTCAGTAAATTACTCTGTAAATTTCTTGTAAATTCTCAGTAAATTCCTAGTAAATTCTAGGTAAATTACTTTGAAAATTCCCAATAAATTCTTAGTAAATTACTTAGTAAATTCCCAGTAAATTCTCCGCAAATTACTCTGTAAATTTCAAGTAAATTACTCAGTAAATTCCCAAAAAATTCTGAGTAAATTCCCAGAAAATTTCTAATAAATTCTCAGTAAATTACTCATTAAATTCCCAATAAAATCTCAGAAAATTACTCAATAAGTTCCCTGTAAATTACTGTGTAAATTCTCAGTAAATTACTCAGTAAATTCTCAATAAATTCTCAGTAAGTTACTGAATATATTCGTAGTAAATTCACAGTAAATTCACAGTAAATTATTCAGTAAATTCCCAGTAAATTACCCGCAAATTACATAGTAAATTCCCAGTAAAGTCTTAGTAAATTACGCAGTCAATTCCCAGTAAATTACTCCGTAAATTCCCAATAAATTCTCTGCGAAATTCCCAGTAAATTCTTAATAAATTACTCAATAAATTCCCAGTAAATTCTCTACGAAATTCCAAGTAAATTATTAGTAAATTACTCAGAAAATTCTCTGTAAATTCTCAGTAAATTACCAAGTAAATTCCCAGAAAATTACTCAGTATATTCCCAGTAAATTCTCCGTAAATTACTATGTAAATTCCCAAGAAATTCTTAGCAAATTCCCATTAAATTCTCAATAAATTACTGTGTAAATTTTTAGTAAATTACCAGTAAATTCCTAGTAAATTCTCAGTAAATTCGCAATAAATTCTCATAAAATTACTAAGTAAATTCCAAGTAAATTCTCAGTAAATTACTGTGTAAATAACCAGGAAATTCTAAGTAAATTCTCAGTGAATTCACAGCAAATTGCACAATAAATTCTCAGTGAATTCTCAGTAAATTACTGTATAAATTCCAAGTAAATTACTTAGTAAATTCCTATTAATTCTTATTCAATTACTTAGTAAATTCTCAGTCAATTACTCTGTAAATTTCTAGTAAGTTATCGGTAAATAACTGTATAAATTCCCAGTAAATTTTCATTAAATTCTTAGTAAATTACACAGTAAATTCCCAGTAAATTCTCAGTAAATTACTCAAAAAATTGCCAGTAATTCTCCACAAAATTCTCAGTAAATTACTCAGTAAATTACCAGTAAATGCTCCGTAAATTACTAAGTAAATTCCCAATAATTTCTCAGTAAATTTCCATTAAATTTCTAAGTAAATTTCCGGTAAATTCTCAATAAATTACTTAGTAAATTCTCAGTAAATTGCCCGTAAATTCCCAGTAAATTCTCAGTAAATTACTCAACAAATTCATAGTAAATTCTCATTAAATTACTCAGTAAATTTTCAGTAAATTACTCTATAAATTCTCATAAAATTACTCAGTAAATTCCCTGTAAATTATCAAAAAATTACACAGTAAATTCCCAATAAATTCTCAATAAATTCCCAATAAATTACTGAGTAAATTCTCAGTAAATTTCAGGTAAATTCTCAGTAAATTACTTAGTAAATTTCCCATAAATTCTCACGTAATTACTCTGTAAATTCCAATTAAATTGTGAGTAAATTACTTTATAAATTCCCAACAAATTATAAGTAAATTACTTAGTAAATTCCTAGTAAATTACTTAGTAAATTCCTAATAAATTCCTAGTAAATTACTTAGTAAATTCCTAGTAAATTTCCAGTAAATTCTCATTAAGTTACTCAGTAAATTCTCAGTAAATACCCAGTGAATTTTCAGTAAATTACTCTGTAAATTACCAGTAATTCTCTGCAAAATTCTAAGTAAATTACTCTGTAAATTCCTAGTAAGTTCTCAGTAAATTACTCCGTAAATTCTCAGAAAATTCATAGTAAATTCTCAGTAAATTACTTTGTAAATTCCCAATAAATTCTTAGTAAATTACTCTATAAATTTCCACTAAATTATCGGTAAATTACTGTATAAATTCCCAGTAAATTTTCATTAAATTCTCAGTAAATTATACAGTAAATTCCTAGTAAATTCTCAGTAAATTACTCATAAAATTGCCAGTAATTCTCTGCAAAATTCTCCGTAAATTACTCTGTAAATTACCAGTAAATGCTCCGTAAATTACTTAGTAAATTCCCAATAAATTCTCAGTGAATTTCCATTAAATTCTTATTAAATTTCTAAGTAAATTTTCGGTAAATTCTCAATAAATTACTTAGTAAATTCTCAGTAAATTGCCCGTAAATTCTCAGTAAATTACTCAGCAAATTCATAGTAAATTCTCATTAAATTACTCAGTAAATTCCCAGTAAATTACTCTATAAATTCTCATAAAATTACTCAGTAAATTCCCTGTAAATTATCAAAAAATTACATAGTAAATTCCCAGTAAATTACTGAGTAAATTCTCGGTAAATTTCAGGTAAATTCTCAGTAAATTACGTAGTAAATTCCCCATAAATTCTCACATAATTACTCTGTAAATTCCAATTAAATTGTGAGTAAATTACTTTATAAATTCCCAACAAATTATAAGTAAATTCCTAGTAAATTTCCAGTAAATTCTCATTAAGTTACTCAGTAAATTCTCAGTAAATACCTAGTGAATTCTCAGTAAATTACTCTGTAAATTTCCACTAAATTGTCGGTAAATTACTGTATAAATTCCCAGTAAATTACTCAGAAAATTACCAGTAATTCTCTGCAAAATTCTAAGTAAATTACTCTGTAAATTCCTACTAAGTTCTCAGTAAATTACTCCGTAAATTCTCCGAAAATTCCTAGTGAATTCTTAGTAAATTACTTTGTAAATTCCCAATAAATTCTTAGTAAATTACTCAGTAAATTCCCAATAAATTTTTCGTAAATTACTCAGTAAATTCCCAAAAAATTCTTAGCAAATTCTCAGAAAATTTTCAATAAATTCTCAATAAATTACTCAGTAAATTCCCAATAAAATCTCAAAAAATTACTCAATAAATTCCCTGTACATTACTGTGTAAATTCGCAGTGAATTCTCTGTAAATTACAAAGGTAAATTCTAATTAAATTACTCACTAAATTCAAATTAAATTCTCAATAAATTCTCAGTAAGTTACTGAGTAAATTCGTAGTAAATTCGCAGTAAATTATTCAGTAAATTTCCAGTAAATTACCCGCAAATTACTTAGTAAATTTCCAGAAAAGTCTTAGTAAATTACACAGTCAATTCCCAGTAAATTCTCTGCAAAATTCCTAGTAAATTCTTTATAAATTACGCATTAAATTCTATGTAAATTCTCAGTAAATTACTCAGCAAATTCCCATTAAATTCTCAATAAATTACTGTGTAAATTTTAAGTAAATTCTCAGTAAATTCTCAATAAATTCCCTTAAAATTACGCAGTAAATTCCCAGTAAATTACTGTGTAAATAACCATGAAATTCTAAGTAAATTCTCAGTAAATTACTGTAAAAATTTCCAGTAAATTACTTAGTAAATTCCTATTAATTCTTATTAAATTACTCAGTAAATTCTCAGTAAATTACTCTGTAAGTTCCCTGTAAATTGTCGGTAAATTACTATATAAATTCCCAGTAAATTTTCATTAAATTCTCAATAAATTACACAGTAAATTACTCAGAAAATTTCCAATAATTATCCGCAAAATTCTCAGTAAATTCTGAGTAAATTATTCTTTAAATTCCCTGTAAATTCTCTGTAAATTACTAAGTAAATTCTCAGTAAATTCCTATTAAATTGTTATTAAATTTCTAAGTAAATTTTCGATAAATTCTCAGTAAATTACTAAGTAAATTCTCAGTAAATTGCCTGTAAATTCCCAGTAAATTACTCAGTAAATTCTCATTAAATTGCATAGTAAATTCCCTATAAATTATCAGAAAATTACACAGTAAATTCCCAATAAATTCTCAGTAAATTACTTAGTAAATTCCCCATAAGTTCTCACGTAATTACACTATAAATTCCAATTAAATTTAGAGTAAATTACTGTATAAATTCCCAGCAAATTCTCAATAAATTACTTAGTAAATTCCTAGTAAATTCCCGGTAAATTCTCATTAAGTTACTCAGTAAATTCACAGTAAATTCCCAGTCAATTCTCAGTAAATTACTCTGTAAATTCCCAGTAAATTGTCGGTAAATTATTGTATAAATTCCCAGAAAATTACTCAGAAAATTTCCAGTAATTCTCCGTAAAATTCTAAGTAAATTCTCTTTAAATTACTTTGTAAATTCTCAGTAAATTACCCCGTAAATTCTCAGTAAATTCCTAATAAATTCTCTGTAAATTACTTTGTAAATTCCCAAGAAATTCTAAGTAAATTACTCAGTAAATTTCTAGTAAATTGTCAGTAAATTACTTAGTAAATTTCCAGTAAATTACTCAGTAAATTTCCAGAAAATTCTGAGTAAATTCCCAGAAAATTTCCAATAAATTCTTAGAAAATTACTCAGTAAATTCCCAATAAAATCTCAGAAAATTACTCAGTAAATTCCCAGTAAATTACTATGTAAATTCGCAATAAATTCTAATTAAATTACTCACTAAATTCACAGTAAATTCTCAATACATTCTCAGTAAATTCGCAGTAAATTCGTAGTAAATTATTCAGTAAATTCCTAGTAAATTACCCGCAAATTACTTAGTAAATTCTCAGTAAATTACTCCATAAATTCCTAGTAAATTTTCTGGGAAATTCCTAGTAAATTCTTAATAAATTACTCAGTAAATTCCCAGTAAATTTTCTGTGAAATTCCAAGTAAATTCTTAGTAAATTCTCTGTAAATTACTAAGTAAATTCTCTATAAATTATTCAGTAAATTGCCAATAAATTCTCAGTAAATTTTTGTGTAAATTCCCAAAAATTCTCAGCAAATTCCCATTAAATTCTCAATAAATTACTGTGTAAATTTTCAGTAAATTGCCAGTAAATTCGCAATAAATTCTCATAAAATTACTAAGTAAATTCCCAGTAAATTCTCAGTAAATTACTGTGTAAAATAACCAGGAAATTCTAAAAAAATTCTCAGTGAATTCTCAGCAAATTACACAGTAAATTCTCAGTAAATTACTCTGTAAATTCCCAGTCAATTGTCGGTAAATTACTGTATATATTCCCAGTAAATTTTCATTAAATTCTCAGTAAATTACACATTAAATTTCTAGTAAATTCTCAGTAAATTACTCAAAAAATTGCCAGTAATTCTTCGCAAAATTCTCTGTAAATTCTCAGTAAATTACTCTGTAAATTCCCAATAAATTCCCCGTAAATTACTAAGTAAATTCCCATTAAATTCTTATTAAATTTCTAAGTAAATTTCCGGTAAATTCTCAATAAATTACTACGTAAATTTTCAGTAAATTCATAGTAAATTCTCATAAAATTACTCAGTAAATTCTCATAAAATTACACAGTAAATTCCTTGTAAATTATCAGAAAATTACACAGTAAATTCCCAATAAATTCCCAGTAAATTACTGAGTAAATTCTCAGTAAATTCCAGGTAAATTTTCAGTAAATTACTAGTAAATTCCCCATAAATTCTCACGTAATTACTCTATAAATTCCAATTAAATTGTGTGTAAATTACTGTATAAATTCCCAGTAAATTCTCATTCAGTTACTCAGTAAATTCTCAGTAAATACCTAGTGAATTCTCAATAAATTACTGTGTAAAAAACCAGGAAATTCTAAGTAAATTCTAAGTGAATTCTCAGCAAATTACACAGTAAATTCTCTGTAAATTACTGTATAAATTCCCAGTTGGTTAGTATTAATTCTTATTAAATTACTCAGTAAATTCTCAATAAATTACACAGTAAATTCCCAGAAATTCTCAGTAAATTACTTAGAAAATTGCCAGTAATTATCCACAAAATTCTCAATAAATTCTCAGTAAATTACTCTGTAAATTCTCAGTAAATTCCCATTAGATTGTTATTAAATTTCTAAGTAAATTTTTGGTAAATTCTTAATAAATTACTTAGTAAATTCTCAGTAAATTGCCCGTAAATTCCTAGTAAATTACTTAGTAAATTCATAGTAAATTCTCATTAAATTACTTAATAAATTCCTAGTAAATTATTCTGTAAATTATCATTAAATTACACAGTAAATTCCCTGTAAATTATCAAAAAATTACACGGTAAATTCCCAATAAATTCTCAGTAAATTTCCTGTAAATTACTGAGTAAATTCTCAGTAAATTCCAAGTAAATTCTCAGTAAATTACTTAGTAAATTTGTGATAACCATGTTCTGTACTATGCTAATTGGTCCTTATTATGAGTATGATTATGTGTTTGATATGTTTATGTATACCATTATGTAAAAATATGTGGTTTTGAATTTCTATCTGTTCACGACCGTCGGTGGCAAAAGAGATATCTCAACAAAGGTGCTACATAGGCTTAATGTACCCTAGCACGAAAGGACGTCTCAAGAATGTCATCAAAACAAACACAATACCACTCACATAACCTGATTTCCCAAAATCCAATAACATTGAAGCAGACATATGAAACATATTATGATTAGTGGAGGATAAATATTCATTACTGTTTACAGTCAAATCAATCTGTTGTCATCGGTTTCCATAGCGTTAAATAAGCAAGGGTATGACAATACACAAGCATTGTTCCTTAAGACACCCGATCACTGGATTTGCATAATTCAGTTCATTTCTAACACATATGTCCTCAATAGTTGAAGGTTGGTTCTCAACGGTGTTCATGGTTAGACCAATCTGTTGATAGCCCACAAAAGGTCTTTCAAGTAAGTCAAGTACTCTAAACGGATTCAGTTTTGGGTCTATCAATTTTCCTGCCAAGAATAATCTGGCTATTTATTCATACGTAATCCGTACTTCTCCTTAACAAGGTCAAATCAGATAGAGGGTCTCATCGAATTAATCCCATCAAAAGTCTTGCCAAATCAAATCAAGCAAAGGTCCCATCAAATTATATCAAATGAGGGTTCTAACAGGCTCAATCAAACAAAAGTTCTATCAGATTGAATTAGATAAAAGTTTCCTCAATGGGGTATTTTTGGTTCTGTAAGGCACACTTCGTTGCTTAGGTACATAGTCGATAGTTTCACAACTGTTCTAAGTTCATCAGTTCTCAAAGTCATATCGGAGTCATTTATCACAACTGTTCATGTCAAAGTATTTCAAATCACATGCAATATGGCATTGTTCACATAAGTTCAGGTGTAGTTGCATATGCAGGTGTTCATATCAAGAGGTATATATCATAATCAGTATAGAAATTCTCAAATAAGTCTTATATGCTAGCACATGGTACACAGTAACACATTAAACAAAGTTCTTCGATTACACATAATATAGGATTCATCACGTAGAGGTTCCAAATTAGTCACAAAAACATAGGTTTACGAGTCAAGCTTAACATAGTCACATAGTTCAGTCAATTTTCTACCAATCCAAATACATGATCTTGCAATTTATAGAGTTCGTTATTTGGGGTGTCCAACCCAGTCACACAATCACAGAGTCATAGTTCTAGTGGTTTAGTCATTGAAGACAGTAATATAACAGATCACCCTGAGCATAGGTTTAGATGTACATGTGCATGTGTAGAGTTAATCGACATCCCAATACGTATTTCACAAATTTCCCAAATGGAACACATAAATTCAATGAATACGGTCTCGATCTGGTGGGTCTAACCAATCTAGATACACAAGCAGCAGATATGAAAGAACATGCCGATCCGAATCAAACAACATTCCAAGCAAAGATGTACACATGTACTAATTCAGAATCAGTCAACACATAAGCATTCGTTTATAAACAGTATCGATACCTGGGATAGTGGTCGTAGTATTCTGAGTGCTTTCTGGGATGAGTGTAATTACTCTATCCAGATTAGTAGTTCCTACCATTGGTACGAATCTAGCCGAGGCAAAAGATTTATTCACATTTTGTTCAATTCGGGGACAGTTTCTTACCATACGGTCCATTTTACCACTTCTATAACAAGCCCCAAAAATTTGATAACAAACTCCTCGGCGTTTCCTACACTGGTGGTGGCAAAGGTTCTTGCCGCAGTGGCAATTGACGTTGTTGTCTTAAGATCCTTGTCATTTCTTGTACTATTCTTTCCAGTCCATGAAGTCGGGCTGTGGAAGAGTCTGCCAACTCGTATGCCCTTAATTTATCCACAATCTACACAAACTCTTATTAAGCCTTGCCAAGTACTAGAATGCTTGATACAAAAATAATCACAACTACACATAGGTACACTGTTATATTCTCATTTTGTGTACCGTCAAGACACGATTAATCACATACGTAATAGATGATTGTATACTTGTCAGACAATGCATGCTGGGCATTTACTAAGTAATCGTATACTCAAATCATATTCCACATAAACACCCATTTGTAGAATCGAATGCACATATGCAACTTTGCATGATTCATATGTTCATGTATGTGCATTATAACAAAACAACTTGTTGTACACATTAGTGCAACAATTCATATCTCATATAATCACATGTTCTCACCATCTGATTAAACTTGCATTATACTTTATACAAAAGATTCACAGGTATGCATATACAAAAGAGCATACGTATTCAAATATTTTGCAATGCAAGCGAATCACAGACTTATAATACATAATCGTTCATATTGAACATTTAAGCGTATTCTTGATGCTTTCAAATTCACACTTATCACATAAATGCATCCTAGATCTTATCTAGATGCTTACTCTTTTGGACAAGTGTGTGAGTTATTAACTCGTGTTCTGATACCACTCTGTCACGACCCAAACCCGCCCTTATGGGTTAAGGCCATAACCGACCAGTAATCACGAGATTACCTATGGCCTCAAACCAAATAAGACGAAACTCATCAGAATAAAGTGGCCAAACGGAAGCAAATTTAAAACTTTGTCCATAGAGCCGTGCTTATATGCACCTCATAACATTCCATACATACATATGTTAATAACTCATAGCAGAAAGTATGGTAACATAAAGTTTTGTACAGACAAAGAGGATCATTCAAATCTAAGTCAACCAAACAAAACTATACACAGACATAAACTAAAGTCCTCGCCAACATGCAAAATAGTATAGAATGGAAAAAGAGCGAAGACGTGTCTCGTGCGTGAGATGCAAGGGCTGACTCTTCAAACCTTAGTTGTTCCACACAGACTACATTGAGGCTGGGTCTGGACCTCTCTTGGGTCACCTACAAACACATGAAGGAGTGTGAGCGAAAGCCCAGTGAATAATATCAAATAAGGAATATACATTAGAACAATATATACATCAAACGGCCTTGGGCCCAATTTTTATTTCTAACTAATACATACATACATAGACATATGTAAGTTAGGTAACTGCGGTTCCAAACACATCATACGGCCTCGGGCCCAATTCATTAGTATCATTCAGGTCAAACTGGCCTTTGGCCATTCGTACTTTCATTCACGTCAAATTGGCCTTTGGCCCATTCATTCATGTCGAACTGGACTTTGGCCCATTCGTTTATGTCAAACTGGCCTTTGGCCCATTCATACTATCATGTCAAACTTTCATTTGTGTCAAAACGGCCTTTGGCCCATTCATTCCTTCATTTGTGTCAAAACGGCCTTTGGCCCATTCAAATGACAAACTGGCCTTTGGCCCATTCATTCATGTCAAAATGGCCTTTGGCCCATTCATTCATGTCAAAACGGCCTCTGGCCCATTCATTCATTCATTCATTCATTCTTGTCAAAACGGCCTCTGGCCCATTCACTCTATTAATCAGATCAAACTGGCCTCTGGCCCACTCATTTGGTATAGCAACCATTGTCCTCCAATCGAATCAACGAACTTATAAAACTTACATAGAAGTAAGCAATTGGACAACAACACATTTTGGATATCTTTGTTAAGATATTACTCACTGTGATCGGCTGGTTGATTTGGCCTAGAGCTTGACCCTACACATCACATAACACATATGGGTCACCGATTCAATCCGTTCTTTAATTCACATACTCCTCTCTAGGCTTTATTCTTATCCTTCTAACTCAATTATAATACTCAATGCATGCCTAAGAGTACTTAGAAGTGAAAGAGAATGGAAAACGAAACTCAGAATGTCTTTTCAAAATCTCTGAAAATAGGGTCCCTGCTCGAGCGTGGACTCCCTCGCTCGAGCAGACCCTTGAGGCCTGCAAAAGTACTGGATGCAACAAATTTACGCTTAATCGCGAACTCTGGCGCTCGAGCGGAAGGCCTCTCTACATGGCTCCCCGCTCGAGCGTGAAATTACCCCGCTCGAGCGGACACCATGTCTGCAAAAAAGTACTGGGAACACGAAGTTCACGCTCGAGCAGCAGTTTCCCCGCTCGAGCGGGAATCAAAATTCTGAAAAATCCAAAATATGTTCTTGAGCTTCAATTCGACATTCTATCCAACATTTCTTGCATGCAATAGCTCAAACTTCAAATACACTTGTACTAACATGGTATAAACCCCAAATTACAACCCAATGAAGCTTAATTTCACCAATTAATCACATGCATGGCCCAATCTACACCAAATTCACTTTCAACATAACAATTTCATGCATTCAAGCTCATATTCTTATGAATTGTACATGCATGTGAGATATAACTCTCCTTATCAACTCAAGTGGTGCAAATGGTGATCACAAGCATGAACTCTAACCAAAATCTTACATGGATCATGTATTTTAAACTTAAACATGCAAATTCAAGCAATTACATACATGCATGCACATATTGGCTTTCAATTCAACAAAATCAATTCAATTCCCTCATAATCAACCCAATCCATGTTCTTGACCAATATTCAAACTTGAATTCACTAGATGATAACTCCAAATTCATGGATTACTCACCTAGAGGCTTAATTCTTCCAATCTATAGCAAGTTCTTGAGTTTAATCCTCCAATTCTTCACAAACTTGAGCCAAACCTTCAATTCCCTATACTATCTCCCTCTAATTCGGCTCTCTCACACAGAAGAGCCCAAAATCATCCAAAATGAATCCAAATGAGAGAGATTGAGTGCATATGACCCCTTTATATAGCCCCACTAAGTCAATTATTTTAATATTAGGTAGTTGGGCACTTAATTGGTCGTTCTGAATCTAATTATTTTGATCCGAATCAATTTTCAATCAAATTTCACCGTAGGTTCTAAAAATTATGCCAATCACGATGGCACAATCAATTTCAGGTTCTGTGGCCGATAAGGCCTTCAATTTAAATTCCAAAGCAGATAATCAAACAGATATTCCTACAGTGAACAGATAGAAATTCAAAACCACATATAATCATATAAATGGCACTCAAAATCATATCAAACACATAATCATATACATAAGGAGGATCAATTAGCATAATACGGAACAGGGGTATCACAAGTTCTGTCTATTCCCTTGTCACAAAAGTTCAATTCATTCTTCAATAATTCCGCAATTCACAATCCGATTCGATGTTTAGTCCAGTGACTCATCACAGTTATCCAAGGTCAACCAAAAGTCTTCAGGAATTTAAAGTGGATCTAGACACTAATTCCTGAGTCAACAAGGATAACAACGAAACAATCAACCACACGACATACGTGACTCACATATCCCCATAGTATCAATTATAAGGTACAATAACATCAAAACAGTCAATTTCTAAATCATACACGTGCTATCAATTCATTCAACAGTTTACACTTCAGTTCAATGCTCAATTCTCTATTCCATCGAGTCTCCCCACATTATCTGATAGTCGTCAAAAGCATAAGGCAATTCATATACTAATCTCCATGGCATCAAAGGTAATATTAAAACAGTCAATCACACGTTAAACACAATTTACACATCCTCAGAGCCCCAATTGCAAAATATAATGGCACTGAGCAGTTGTTTACACATTTTCGGACAATCAGGGTTTTTCAAAGCTTCTTGGATGTCAATAACATCTACATAATACCAAAGGATGACATTCCGGACAAAACGAGGGAACAATCGTCTCGGAATCAAAGCACACCCGTTCACGACTGTCGGTGGCCGACCCGAGATCGATTAGACAAACCCACCCATACAAAACCGTCGGTGGCGGAAGAGATATCTCAACAAAGGTGCTACATAGGCTTAACGTCTCCTAGCACGGAAGGATGCCTCAAGAATGTCATCAAAACAAACACAATACCACTCACCATAACCTGATTTCCCAAAATCCGATAACACTGAAGCAGGCATATGAAACATATTCTGATTAGTGGAGAATAAATATTCAGTACTGTTTACAATCAAATCAATCTATTGTCATCGGCTTCCATAGCGTCAAATAAGCAAGAATATGACAATACACGAGCATTGTTCCTTAAGACACCCAATCACTGGATTTGCACAGTTCAGTTCATTTTTAACACATATGCCCTCGATAGTTGAAGGTTGGTTCTCAATGGTGTTCATGGTTAGATCAATCTGTTGATAGCCCGCAAAAGGTCTTTCAAATAAGTCAAGTACTCCTAACGGATTCAAACTTTGGGCCTATCAGTTTTCCTGCCAAGAATAGTCTGGCTATTTATTCACGAACAATTCATAATCCCCTTTTTCAAAATCAAATTAGATAGAGGGTCTTATCGATCAATCCAAGCGAAGGTCTTGTTAGATTAGACCAAACAAAGGTCTCATCGAATTATGTCCAATGAGGGTTCTATCAGGCCGAATCAGACAAAGGTTCTATCGGATCAAATCAGATAAAAGTTTTCTCAAATATGGTACATTTGGTTCTATAAGGCATACTTCGTTTGCTTAGGTACATGGTCAATAGTTCTACAACTGTCCTAAGTTCATCAATTCTCCAAGTCATATCAAAGTCATTCATCATAACTGTTCATATCAAAGTATTTCAAGTAATGTACAATATGGCATTGTCCACATAAGTTCAAGTATAGTTGCATGTGCATGCAGTTATTCAGATCAGGAGGTATATACCATAATCAATCCAATAGTTCCCAAACCAGTCTTATATGCAAATATATAGTGCACAGTAACACATTAAACAAAGTTCCTCGGTTGCACATAGTATAGGATTTGTTACGCAAAAGTTCCAAATCAGTCGCAAAAGCATAGGTTTACAAGTCAAGCTTAATATAGTCACATAGTCCAGTCAATTTTCTACCAATCAAAATACATGATCTTGCAATTAATAGGGTTCGTTATTTGGGGTGCTCAGCTCAGTCACACAATCACAGAGTCATAATTCCAGTAGTTTAGTCATTGAAGACAGTAATATAACAAATCACCCTGAGCATAGGTTTAGATGTATATGTGCATGTACAGAGTCAATCAATATCCCAGTACATATTTCACAATTTCCCAAGTGGAGCATATATATTCAATAAATACGGTCTCGATTCTGTGGGTTTGACCAATCCAGATACACAAGCAGAAAATATGAAAGGATATGCTGATCCGAATCAAACAATACCCCAAGCAAAGATGTACACATGCACTAATTCAGAATCAATCGACATATAGGCATTCGTTTATAAACAGTATAGATACCTGGGATAACGGTTGCGGCATTCTGAGTACTTTCTGAGACGGGTGCGATTACTCTAACTTGATTAGCAATTCCTACCATTGGTACGAATCCAACTGAGACAGAGGATTTATTCACGTTCCGTTTAGTTCGAGGACAGTTCCTTACCACGTGATCCATTCCACCACACCTATAACAAGCCCCAGAAATTCGGTAACCAACTCCTTGGTGTTTCTTACACTGGTGGTGGCAAAGGTTCTTGCCGTAGCGGCAACTGGCGTTGTTGTCTCAAGATCTCTGCCATCTCTCGTACTATTCCTTCCAAACCATCAAGTCGGGCTGTGAAAGAGTCTGCCAACTCGTATGCCCTTACTTTATCCATGTTCTACACAAACTCTTATTAAGCCATGCCAAATATTGGAATGCCCAATATAGAAATAAACACAGTTACACATAGTCACATTCGTACATAGGCACATCTTTATATTCTCATTTCACATATCGTCAAGATGCAATTAATCACATACGTAACAGATGATTGCATACTTATCAGATATCGCATGCTAAACATTTACTAAGTAATTATATACTCAAATCATATTCATATTTCACATAGACATCCATTTACAGGATCAAATGCACATAAGCAACTTTTCATGATTCATATGTTCATGTCTGTGCATTATAATAAAACAAACTTGTTGTACACATTAGCGTAACAATTCATATCTCATATAATCACATGTTCTCAATGCTGTTCATGTACTTATCAAATGGATGCATCTTAAGTCTTTTCTAGACACCTTATGGCTCATTTGGACAAGTGCGTGAGTTATTAACGTGTGCTCCGATACCACTCTGTCATGACCCGAACCCGCCCCCATGGGTTAAGGACATAACCGGTCGGTAATCCTGAAATTACCTGCGGCCTCAAACCAAATCAGACAAAACTCATCAGAGTAAAGGGGCCAAACGGACGCAGAATTAAAAACTTTGTCCATAGAGCTGTGCTTACATGGCACATCATAACAAACCATACATAAAGATATTAATAATTCACATTAGAAAATACAGTAACATAAAGTTCTGTACAGACAGGATCATTCGAGTCTAGGTCAGCCAATCAAAACTATATATAAACGTAATCCAAAGTCCTCGCTGACATGACAAAATAACATAAGATAGCAAAAGGGCGAAGACGTGTCTCGTACTTAAGTCGCAAGGGCTGACTCTTCAAAACTTTGGTTGTTCCACACTGACTTCACTGAGGCTAGGTTTGGACCTCTCTTGGCTCACCTACAAACACATGAATTAGTGTGAGCGAAAGCCTAGTGAATAATATCAAATAAAGAAGATGCATTAGAACAACATACATTAAACGGCCTTGGGCCCAATTCATATCTCTTTCTAGTATATATACACATATCAAGTGACTGCGGTTCCAAACACATCGGACGGCCTCGGGCCCAATCATTCATGCCAGACTGGCCTCTGGCCCATTCATTCTTTCATTCATGTCAAACTAGCCTTTGGCCCAACCATTCTTTCATTCAGATCATACTGGCCTCTGGCCCATTCATTCTATCATTCAGATCATACTGGCCTTCGGCCCATTCATTCTATCATTCAGATCATACTGGCCTCCGGCCCATTCATTCTATCATTCAGATCATACTGGCCTCTGGCCCATTCATTCTATCATTCAGATCACACTGGCTTCTGGCCCATTTATTCTATCATTCAGATCATACTGGCTTCTGGTCCATTCATTCTATCATTCAGATCATACTGGCCTCTGGCCCATTCATTCGTGTCATACGGCCTTCGGCCCAATCGTTCGTATCCGACGGCTTTCAGCCCACTCGTTCACATCCGACTATCATTCATGTCAGACCATCATTTGTGTCAAACTGCCATTCGTGTTAAACTATCATTCATGTCAAATTGTCATTCGTGTCCAACTATCATTCGTGTCAAACTGTCATTCGTGTCAAACTATCATTCGTGTCAAACTATCATTCGTGCCAAACTGGCCTCTGGCCCATTCATTTATCCATAGCAAACATTGTCCACCAATCGAATTAACGAACTTATAAGACTTACATAGAAGTAAGCAATTAGACAATAACACATTTCAGATATCCTTGTTAAGATATTACTCACTGTGATCAGTTGGTTGATTTGTCCTGGAGCTTGACCCTACACATCACATAACACATATGGGTCACAAACAGTTTAATTCGTTCTTAATTCACATATTCCTCTTTAGGCTTCTTTCTTATCCTTCTAATGCATTGTATGCCTAAGAGTACTTAAAAGTGAAAGAGAACAGAAAATGAAACACAGAATGCACTTTCAAAATTTTCAAAAACAGAGTCCCCGCTCGAGCGGACCCATGAGGACTGCAAAAGTGCTGGTTATGCCATTCTTGCGCTCAATCGTGAATTCTGGCGCTCGAGCGGAAGGCCTCACTACATGGCTCCCTGCTCGAGCGGACACCCAAGTCTGCAAAAATACTAGGAGCCCGTATTTCATGCTCGAACGGCAATTTACCCGCTCGAGCGGATATCAAAATTCTAGAAAATTCAGAACATGTTCTTGAGCTTCAACTTGACATTCAAAGACTCTAAATGCATGATTTTGGCTCAAACTTCACATAAAACATGTCCTAACATGGTACAAACACCAAATTACAACATCATGAAGCTCAATTCCACAAATTAATCACATGTATAAATTCCCAGCAAATTCTCAGTAAATTACTCTGTAAATTTCCAGTAAATTGTCGGTAAATTACTATATAAATTCCTGGTAAATTACTCAGAAAATTGCCAGTAATTCTCCGCAAAATTCTAAGTAAATTCTCAGTAAATTACTCTGTAAATTCTCAGTAAATTACCCCATAAATTCTCAGTAAATTACTAGTAAATTATCAATAAATTACTTTGTAAATTCCCAAGAAATTCTTAGTAAATTACTCAGTAAATTCCTAGTAAATTGTCAGTAAATTACTTAGTAAATTCTCAGTAAATTACTCAGTAAATTCCTAGAAAATTTCCAATAAATTCTCAGTAAATTAATCAGTAAATTCCCAATAAAATCTCATAAAATTACTCAATAAATTCCCAGTAAATTACTATGTAAATTCTCAGTAAATTACTCAGTAAATCCTAATTAAATTACTCACTAAATTCAAAGTAAATTCTCAATAAATTCTCAGTAAGTTATTGAGTAAATTTGTAGTAAATTCACAGTGAATTATTAAGTAAATTCCCAGTAAATTACCCGCAAATTACTTAGTAAATTCCCAGTAAATTCTCTGCGAAATTCCCAGTAAATTCTCTGTGAAATTCAAAGTAAATTCTTAGAAAATTACTCAGTAAATTCTCTGTAAATTGCTAAGTAAATTCCCAGTAAATTATTTAGTAAACTCTCGGTAAATTTTTGTGTAAATTCTCAAAAATTCTCAGCAAATTTCCATTAAATTCTCAATAAATTACGGTGTAAATTTTCATTAAATTGACAGTAAATTCCCAGTAAATTGCTGTGTAAATAACCAGGAAATTCTAAGTAAATTCTTAGCAAATTACACAGTAAATTCTCAGTGAATTACTCAGTAAATTACTGTATAAATTCTCAGTAAATTACTTAGTAAATTCCTATTAATTCTCATTAAATTACTCAGTAAATTCTTAGTAAATTCCCAGTAAATTGTCGATAAATTACTGTATAAATTCCCAGAAAATTTTCATTAAATTCTCAGTAAATTACACAGTAAATTCTCAGTAAATTACTCAGAAAATTGCCAGTAATTCTCTGCAAAATTCTCAGTAATTACTCTCTAAATTCCTAGTAAATTCCCCGTAAATTACTAAATAAATTCCCAGTAAATTCCCATTAATTTCTAATTAAATTTTTGATAAATTCTCAATAAATTACTAAGTAAATTCTTAGTAAATTGCCAGTAAATTAGTCAGTAAATTCATAGTAAATTCTCATTAAATTAATCAGTAAATTCCCTGTAAATTACTCTGTAAATTCTCATAAAATTATTCAGTAAATTCCCTGTAAATTATCAGAAAATTGCACAGTAAATTCCCAATAAATTACTGAGTAAATTCTCAGTAAATTCCAGGTAAACTCTCAGTAAATTACTTAGTAAATTCCCCATAAATTCTCACGTAATTACTCTATAAATTCCAATTAAATTGTGAGTAAATTACTGTATAAACTCCAAGCAAATTCTCAGTAAATTACTTAGTAAATTCTAAGTAAATTCCCAATAAATTCTCATTAAGTTACTCAGTAAATTACTTTGTAAATTTTCAGTAAATTATCGATAAATTACTGTATAAATTCCCAGTAAATTACTCAGAAAATTGCCAGTAATTCTCTGCAAAATTCTAAGTAAATTCTCAGTAAATTACTCTATAAATTTCTAGTAAATATCTCCGTAAATTCTCAGAAAATTCCTAGTAAATTCTCAGTAAATTACTTTGTAAATTCCTAGTAAATTTTCCGTAAATTACTCAGTAAATTTCCAGAAAATTCTGAGTAAATTCCAAAAAAATTTCCAATAAATTCTCAGTAAATTACTCAGTAAATTCCCAATAAAATCTCAAAAAATTACTCAGTAAATTCTAATTAAATTACTCACTAAATTCAAAGTAAATTCTCAATAAATTCTCAGTAGTAAATTCTCAGTAAATTACTTTGTAAATTCCCAGTAAATTTTCCGTAAATTACTCAGTAAATTTCCAGAAAATTCTGAGTAAATTCCAAAAAAATTTCTAATAAATTCTCAGTAAATTACTCAGTAAATTCCCAATAAAATCTCAAAGAATTACTCAGTAAATTCTAATTAAATTACTCACTAAATTCAAAGTAAATTCTCAATAAATTCTCAGTAAGTTACTGAGTAAATTCGCAGTAAATTCGCAGCAAATTCGAAGTAAATTATTCAGGAAATTCCCAGTAAATTACCTGCAAATTACTCAGTAAATTCCCAGTAAATTCTTAGTAAATTACACAGTCAATTCCTAGTAAATTACTCCGTAAATTCTCAGTAAATTCTCTGCGAAATTCCCAGTAAATTCTCTGCGAAATTCCAAGTAAATTCTTAGTAAATTACTCAGTAAATTCTCTGCAAATTCTTAGTAAATTACTCAGTAAATTACTCAGCAAATTCCCATTAAATTCTCAAGAAATTACTGTGTAAATTTTCAGTAAATTCCAAATAAATTCTCAGTAAATTCCCAATAAATTCTCAGTAAATTACTGTGTAAATAACCAGGAAATTCTAAGTAATTCTAAGTGAATTCTCAGCAAATTACGCAGTAAATTCTCAGTGAATTTTCAGTGAATTACTGTATAAATTCCTAGTAAATTACTTAGTAAACTCTTATTAATTCTTATTAAATTATTCAGTAAATTCCCAGTAAATTACTCTATAAATTTCCAGTAAATTGTCGGTAAATTAATATATAAATTCCTAGTAAATTTTTAGTAAATTACACAGTAAATTCTCAGTAAATTACTAATAAAATTGCCAGTAATTATCCGCAAAATTCTTAGTAAATTCTCAGTAAAATACTCTGTAAATTCCTAGTAAATTCTCCGTAAATTACTAAGTAAATTCCCAGTAAATTCCCATTAAAATTTTTATTAAATTTCTAAGTAAATTTCTGGTAAATTCTCAAAAAATTACTAAGTAAATTGCCCGTAAATTCCCAGTAAATTACTCAGTAAATTCATAGTAAATTCTCATTAAATTACTCTGTAAATTCCCAGTAAATTACTCTGTAAATTCTCATTAAATTATACAGTAAATTTCCTGTAAATAATCAAAAAATTACACAGTAAATTCCCAATAAATTCTCAATAAATTCCCTATAAATTACTGAGTAAATTCTCAGTAAATTTCAAGTAAATTTTCAGTAAATTACTTAGTAAATTCCCCATAAATTCTCACGTAAGTACTCTGTAAATTCCAATTAAATTGTGAGTAAATTACTGTATAAATTCCCAGCAAATTATCCGTAAATTACTTAGTAAATTCATAGTAAATTTTAAGTTAATTCTCATTAAGTTACTCAGTAAATTCTCAGCAAATACCAAGTGAATTCTAAGAAAATTACTCTGTAAATTCCTAGTAAATTGTCGGTAAATTACTGTATAAATTCCCAGTAAATTACTCAGAAAATTACCAATAATTCTCTGCAAAATTCTAAGTAAATTCTCATTAAATTACCCCGTAAATTCTCAGTAAATTACTTTGTAAATTCCCAAGAAATTTTTAGTAAATTCCCAGTAAATTGTCGGTAAATTACTCAGTAAATTTCCAGAAAATTCTGAGTAAATTCCAAGAATATTTTCAATAAATTCTCAGTAAATTACTCAGTAAAATCCCAATAAAATCTCAGAAAATAACTCAGTAAATTCCCAATAAATTACTCTGTAAATTCGCAGTAAATTCTCAGTAAATTACTCAATAAATTCTAATTAAACTACTCACTAAATTCAAAGTAAATTTTCAATAAATTCTCAGTAAGTTACTGAGTAAATTCGCAGTAAATTCGTAGTAAATTATTCAGTAAATTCCCAGTAAATTACCCGCAAATTACTTAGTAAATTCACAGTAAATTACTCCGTAAATTCGCAGTAAATTCTTAGCAAAATTCCCAATAAATTCTTAATAAATTACTTAGTAAATTCCCAGTAAATTTTCTGTGAAATTCCAAGTAAATTCTTAGTAAATTACTCAGTAAATTTTCTATAAATTCTCAGTAAATTACTTAGTAAATTCCCAGTAAATTATTCAGCAAATTCCAAGTAAATTTTCAGTAAATTTTTGTGTAAATTCCCAAAAATTTTCAGTGAATTCCCATTAAATTCTCAATAAATTACTGTGAAAATTTTCAGCAAATTCCCAGTAAATTCTCAGTAAATTCGCAATAAATTCTCATAAAATTACTAAGTAAATTTCTAGTAAATTCTCAGTAAATTACTATGTAAATAACCAGGAAATTCTAAGTAAATTCTTAGTGAATTCTCAGCAAATTACACAGTAAATTCTCAGTGAATTACTCATTAAATTACTTAGTAAATTCTCAGTAAATTACTCTGTAAATTCCCAGTAAATTGCTGTATAAATTCCCAGTAAATTTTCATTAAATTCTCAGTAAATTACACAGTAAATTCGAGTAAATTCTCAGTAAATTACTTAGAAAATTGCCAGTAATTCTCCGTAAAATTCTCAGTAAATTACTCTGTAAATTCCCAGTAAATTCTCAGTAAATTCCCATTAAATTCTTATTAAATTTCTAAGTAAATTTCTGGTAAATTCTCAATAAATTACTAAGTAAATTCTCAGTAAATTGCCAGTAAATTCTCAGTAAATTCATAGTAAATTCTCATTAAATTACTTAGTAAATTCTCTGTAAATTACTCTGTAAATTCTCATAAAATTACTCAGTAAATTGCCTGTAAATTATCAGAAAATTACATAGTAAATTCCCAATAAATTCTCAGTAAATTTCCAGTAAATTACTGAGTAAATTCTTAGTAAATTCCAGGTAAATTCTCGATAAATTACTTAGTAAATTCCCCATAAATTCTCACATAATTACTCTGTAAATTCTAATTAAATTGTGAGTAAATTACTGTATAAATTCCCAGCAAATTCTCAGTAAATTCCTAGCAAATTCCCAGTAAATTCTCATTAAGTTACTCAGTAAATTCTCAGTAAATACCCAGTGAATTCTCAATAACTTACTCTGTAAATTCCCAGAAAATTTTCGGTAAATTTCTGTATAAATTCCCAGTAAATTACTCAGAAAATTGCCACTAATTCTCCACAAAATTCTAAGTAAATTCACAGTAAATTACTCTGTGAATTCCCAGTAAATTACTCCGTAAATTCTCAGAAAATTCCTAGTAAATTCTTAATAAATTATTTCGTAAATTCCCAATAAATTCTTAGTAAATTACTCAGTAAATTCTCCGTAAATTACTCAGGAAATTCCCAGAAAATTCTAAGTAAATTCCCAGAAAATTTTCAATAAATTCTCAGTAAATTACTTAGTAAATTCCCAATAAAATCTCAGAAAATTACACAGTAAATTCTAATTAAATTACTCACTAAATTCTCAATAAATTCTTAGTAAATTACTGAGTAAATTCGTAGTAAATTATTCAGTAAATTCTCAATAAATTACTTGCAAATTACTTAGTAAATTCCCAGTAAATTCTTAGAAAATTACACAGTCAATTCCCAGTAAATTACTCTGTAAATTCCTTGTAAATTCTCGGCGAAATTCCCAATAAATTATCTGCGAAATTCCAAGTAAATTCTTAGTAAATTACTCAGTAAATTCTCTGTAAATTCTCAGTAAATTACTTGGCAAATTCTTTGTAAATTCTCGGTAAATTACTAAGTAAATTCTCAGTAAATTACTCAGCAAATTCCCATTAAATTCTAACTAAATTACTGTGTAAATTTTCAGTAAATGGCCAGTAAATTCTCAGTAAATTTGCAATAAATTCTCATAAAATTACCCAATATATTCTTAGCAAATTACGCATTAAATTCTCAGTAAATTACTATATAAATTCTCAGTAAATTACTTAGTAAATTCCTATTAATTCTTATTAAATTACTCAGTAAATTCTCAGAAAATTATTCTGTAAATTCCCAGTAAATTATCGAAAAATTACTGTATAAATTCCCAGTAAATATTCATTAAATTCTCAGTAAATTCCTAGTAAATTCTCAATAACTTACTCATAAAATTGCCAGTAATTATCCGCAAAATTCTCAGTAAATTCTCAGTAAATTACTCTGTAAATACCCAATAAATTCTCCGTAAATTACTAAATAAATTCCCAGTAAATTCTCGGTAAATTCCCATTAAATTGTTATTACATTTCTAAGTAAATTTCTGGTAAATTCTCAATAAATTACTAAGTAAATTCTCAGTAAATTCCCCGTAAATTCCTTAGTAAATTCATAGTAAATTCTCATTAAATTACTCAATAAGTTCCCAGTAAATTACTCTATAAATTCTCATAAAATTACACAGTAAATTTCCTGCAAATAATCAGAAAATTACATAGTAAATTCCCAATAAATTCTCAAAAAATTCAAAGTAAATTCTCAGTAAATTACTTAGAAAATTCCCTATAAATTCTTACGTAATTACTCTGTAAATTCTAATTAAATTGTGAGTAAATTACTGTATAAATTCCTTGTAAATTCTCAATAAATTACTTAGTAAATTCTCATTAAGTTACTCAGTAAATTTTTAGTAAATACCTAATGAATTCTTAGTAAATTACTCTATAAATTCCCAATAAGTAGTCGGTAAATTACTGTATAAATTTTCAGTAAACTACTCAAAAAATTGTCAGTAATTCTCCACAAAATTCTAAGTAAATTCTCAGTAAATTCCTAGTAAATTACTTTGTAAATTCTCAATAAATTCTTAGTAAACTACTTAGTAAATTCCCAGTAAATTCTCCGTAAATTACTCAGTAAATTTCCAGTAAATTCCTAGAAAATTTACAATAAATTCTCAGAAAATTACTCAGTAAATTCCTAGTAAATTACTGTGTAAATTCACAGTAAATTCTCAGTAAATTACTCAGTAAATTCTAATTAAATTACTCACTAAATTCAAAGTAAATTCTCAATAAATTCTCAATAAGTTACTAAGTAAATTCATAGTAAATTATTCAGTAAATTCCCAGTAAATTACCCGCAAATTACTTAGTAAATTCCCAGCAAATTACATAGTCAATTCACAGTAAATTACTCCATAAATTCCCAGGAAATTCTCTGTGAAATTCGCAGTAAATTCTTAATAAATTACTCAGTAAATTCCAAGTAAAATCTCTGTGAAATTCCAAGTAAATTCTTAGTAAATTACTCAGTAAATTCTATGTAAATTCTCAGTAAATTATACAGTAAATTCCCAGTAAATTCTCACTAAAATTTTGTGTAAATTCCCAAAAAATTCTCAGCAAATTCCATTAAGTTCTCAATAAATTACTATGTAAATTTTCAGTAAATTCCACCATAAATTCTCAGTAAATTCGCAATAAATTCTCATAAAATTACTAAGTAAATTCCCCGTAAATTACTGTGTAAATAACCAGGAAATTCTAAGTAAATTCTCCGTGAATTCTTAGCAAATTACACAGTAAATTCTCAGAGAATTACTCTGTAAATTACTGTATAAATTCCCAGTAAATTACTTTGTAAATTCCTATTAATTCTTATTAAATTACTTAGTAAATTCTCAGTAAATTACTCTGAAAATTCCCAGTAAATTGTCGGTAAATTACTGTATAAATTCCCAGTAAATTTTTATTAAATTCTCAGTAAATTACTCAGAAAATTGCCAGTAATTCTCTGCAAAATTCTCTGTGAATTCTCAGTAAATTACTCTGTAAATTCCTAGCAAATTCTCCATAAATTACTAAGTAAATACCTAGTAAATTCTCAGTAAATTCCCATTAAATTCTTATTAAATTTCTAATTAAATTTTCGGTAAATTCTCAGTAAACTACTCAGTAAATTCATCGTAAATTCTCATTAAATTACTCAGTAAATTCCCAGTCAATTACTCTATAAATCTCATTAAATTACTCAGTAAATTCCCTGTAAATTATAAGAAAATTACACAGTAAGTTCCCAATAAATTCTTAGTAAATTCCCATTAAATTACTGTGTAAATTCTCAGTAAATTCCAAGTAAATTCTAAGTAAATTACTTAGTAAATTCCCAATAAATTCTCACGTAATTACTCTGTAAATTCCAATTAAATTGTGAGTAAATTACTGTATAAATTTCCAGCAAATTCTCAGTAAATTACTTAGTAAATTCCTAGTCAATTCTCATTAAGTTACTCAGTAAATTCTCAGTAAATACCCAGTGAATTCTAAGTAAATTACTCTATAAATTTCCATTAAATTGTCGATAAATTACTGTATAAATTCCCAGTAAATTACTCAAAAAATTACCAGTAATTCTCCGCAAAATTCTAAGTAACTTCTCAGTAAATTACTCTGTAAATTTCCAGTAAATTCTCAGAAAATTACTCCGTAAATTCTCAGTAAATTCATAGTAAATTCTCAGTAAATTACTTTGTACATTCCCAATAAATTCTTAGTAAATTACTCAATAAATTCCCAGTAAATTCTGAGTAAATTCCCAGTAAATTCTGAGTAAATTCCCAGAAAATTTCCAATAAATTCTCAGTAAATTACTTAGTAAATTCCCAATAAAATATAAGAAAATTACTCAGTAAATTACTGTCTAAATTCGCAGTAAATTCTCAGTAAATTACTCAGTAAATTACAATTAAATTACTCACTAAATTAAAAATAATTCTCAATAAATTCTCAGCAAGTTACTGAGTAAATTCGTAGTAAATTCGCAGCAAATTCGTAAAAAATTATTCAGTAAATTTTCAGTAAATTACATAGTAAATTTCTAGTAAATTCTCAGTAAATACCCAGTAAATTCTTAGTAAATTACACAGTCAATTCCTAGTAAATTACTCCGTAAATTCCAAGTAAATTCTCTGCGGAATTCGCTATAAATTCTTAATAAATTACTCAGTAAATTCCCAGTAAATTTTCTGCGAAATTCCAAGTAAATTCTTAATAAATTACTCAGTAAATTCTCTATAAATTCTTAGTAAATTACTAAGTAAATTCCCAGTAAATTACTCAATAAATTCCAAGTAAATTCTCAGTAAATTACTGTGTAAATTCCCAAAAAATTCTCAGTAAATTCCCATTAAACTCTCAATAAATTACAATGTAAATTTTTAGTAAATTGCTAGTAAATTTTTAGTAAATTCTCAATAAATTCGCAATAAATTCTAATAAAATTACTAAGTAAATTCCCAGTAAATTACTGTGTAAATAACCAAGAAATTCTAAGTAAATTCTGAGTGAATTCTCAGTAAATTATGGTATAAATTCCTAGTAAATTACTTAGAAAATTCTTATTCATTTTTATTAAATTACTCAGTAAATTCTCAGTAAATTAATCTGAAAATTTTGAGTAAATTGTCAGTAAATTACTGTTTAAATTCTCAGTAAATTACACAGTAAATTACTCAGAAAATTGCCATTAATTCCCCGCAAAATTCTCAGTAAATTACTTTGTAAATTTCCAGTAAATTTCCCGTAAATTCCCATTAAATTCTTATTAAATTTCTAAGTAAATTTTCGGTAAATTCTCAATAAATTACTAAGTAAATTACTCAGTAAATTCATAGCAAATTCTAATTAAATTACATAGTAAATTCCCAGTAAATTACTCTGTAAATTCTCATAAAATTACCCAGTAAATTGCCTATAAATTATCAAAAAATTACACAGTAAATTCACAATAAATTCTCAGTAAATTACTGAGTAAATTCCAGGTAAATTCTCAGTAAATTACTTAGTAAATTCCCCATAATTTCTCACGTAATTACTCTGTAAATTCCAATTAAATTGTGATGAAATTACTATATAAATTACTTAGTAAATTCCTAGTAAATTCCCAGTAAATTCTCATTAAGTTACTCAGTAAATTTTTAGTAAATACCTAGTGAATTCTCAGTAAATTACTATGTAAATTCCCACTGAATTGTCGGTAAATTACTGTATAAATTCCCAATAAATTGCTTAGAAAATTGCCAATAATTCTCCGCAAAATTCTAAGTAAATTCTCAGTAAATTACTCTGTAAATTCCTAGTAAATTCTCAGTAAATCACTCCGTAAATTCTCAGAAAATTCTCAGTAAATTACTTTTTAAATTCTCAATAAATTCTTAGTAAACTACTCAGTAAATTCCCAGTAAATTCTCCATAAATTGCTCAGTAAATTTCCAGTAAATTACTTAGTAAATTCCCAGAAAATTCTGAGTAAATTCCTAGAAAATTTACAATAAATTCTCAGTAAATTACTCAGTAAATTCCTAATAAAATCTCAAAAAATTACTTAGTAAATTCCCAATAAATTACTGTGTAAATTCGCAGTAAATTCTCAATAAATTACTTAGTAAATTCTAATTAAATTACTCACTAAATTCAAAGTAAGTTCTCAATAAATTCTCAATAAGTTACTGAGTAAATTCGTAGTAAATTATTCAGTAAATTCCTAGTAAATTCTTAGTAAATTACATAGTCAATTCCCAGTAAATTACTCCGTAAATTCCCAGTAAATTCTCTGCGAAATTCGCAGTAAATTCTTAATAAATTACTCGGTAAATTCCCAGTAAATTATCTGTGAAATTCCAAGTAAATTCTCTGTAAATTTTCAGTAAATTCCCAGCAAATTCTCACTAAATTTTTGTGTAAATTCCTAAAAATTCTCAGCAAATTCCCATTAAATTACTGTGTAAATTTTCAGTAAATTGCCAGTAAGTTCTCAGTAAATTCGCAATAAATTCTCATAAAATTATTAAGTAAATTACTGTATAAATTCCCAGCAAATTACTTTGTAAATTCCTATTAATTCTTATTAAATTACTTAGTAAATTATTCTGTAAATTTCCAGTAAATTGTCAGTAAATTACTGTATAAATTCCCAGTAAATTTTCATTAAATTCTCAGTAAATTCCCATTAAATTCTTATTAAATTTCCAATTAAAGTTTCGGTAAATTCTTAATAAATTAGTAAGTAAATTCTCAGTAAATTGCCCGTAAATTTCTAGTAAATTCTCAATAAATTACTCAGTAAATTCATCGTAAATTCTCATTAAATTACTTAGTAAATTCCCAGTAAATTACTCTATAAATTCTCATTAAATTACTCAGTAAATTCCCTGTAAATTATCAGAAAATTACACAGTAAGTTCCCAATAAATTCTCAGTAAATTATTGTGTAAATTCTCAGTAAATTCTAGGTAAATTCTAAGTAAATTACTTAGTAAATTCCCAATAAATTTTCACGTAATTACTCTGTAAATTCCAATTAAATTGTGAGTAAATTACTGTATAAATTTCCAGCAAATTCTCAGTAAATTACTTAGTAAATTCCTAGTCAATTCTCATTAAGTTACTCAGTAAATACCCAGTGAATTCTAAGTAAATTACTTTGTAAATTTTCAGTAAATTGTCGTTAAATTACTGTATAAATTCCTAGTAAATTACTGAAAAAATTCCTAGTAATTCTCCGCAAAATTCTAAGTAAATTCTCAGTAAATTACTTTGTAAGTTTCCAGTAAATTACTCCGTAAATTCTCAGTAAATTCCTAATAAATTCTCAGTAAATTACTTTGTAAATTCCCAATAAATTCTCAGTAAATTCTCCGTAAATTTCTCAGTAAATTACTCAATAAATTCCCAAAAAAATCTGAGTAAATTCCCAAAAAAATTCCAATAAATTCTCAGTAAATTACTCAGTAAATTCCCGATAAAATATAAGAAAATTACTCAGTAAATTTCCAGTAAATTACTGTCTAAATTCCCAGTAAATTCTTAGTAAATTACTCAGTAAATTCTAATTAAATTACTCACTAAATTAGAAATAATTCTCAATAAATTCTCAATAAGTTACTGAGTAAATTCGTAGGAAATTCGCAGTAAATTCGTAAAAAATTATTTAGTAAATTCCCAGTAAATTACTCACAAATTACTTAGTAAATTCTCGGTAAATTCTCAGTAAATACCCAGTAAATTCTTAGTAAATTACACAGTCAATTCCTAGTAAATTACTCCGTAAATTCCCAATAAATTCTCTACAAAATTCGCAATAAATTCTTAATAAATTACTCAGTAAATTCCCAGTAAATTTTCTGCGAAATTCCAAGTAAATTCTTAGTAAATTCTCTGTAAATTCCTAGTAAATTACTAAGTAAATTTCCAGTAAATTAATCAATAAATTCCTAGTAAAGTCTCAGTAAATTACTGTGTAAATTCCTAAGAAATTCTCAGCAAATTCCCATTAAATTCTCAATAATTTACTGTGTAAATTTTCAGTAAATTGCCAGTAAATTTCCAGTAAATTCTCTGTAAATTCGCAATAAATTTTAATAAAATTACTAAGTAAATTCCCAGTAAATTACTGTGTAAATAACCAGGAAATTCTAAGTGAATTCTCAGCAAATTACGTAGTAAATTCTGAGTGAATTCTCAGTAAATTACTCAGTAAATTACGGTATAAATTTCCAATAAATTACTTAGTAAATTCTTATTCATTCTTATTAAATTACTCAGTAAATTCTCAGTAAATTACTCTGTAAATTCCGAGTAAATTGTCAGTAAATTACTGTATAAATTCCCAGTAAATTTTCATTAAATTCTCAGTAAATTACACAATAAATTCCCAGTAAATTCTCAGTAAATTACTCAAAAAATTGCCATTAATTCCCCGCAAAATTCTCAGTAAATTACTCTGTAAATTTTCAGTAAATTCTTATTAAACTTTTAAGTAAATTTTCGGTAAATTCTCAATAAATTACAAAGTAAATTCTCAGTAAATTGCCCGTAAATTCCCAGTAAATTACTCAGTAAATTCTCTGTAAATTCTCATAAAATTACTCAGTAAATTGCCTGTAAATTATCAAAAAATTACACAGTAAATTCCTAATAAATTCTCAGTAAATTCCCAGTAAATTACTGAGTAAATTCTCAGTAAATTCCAGGTAAATTCTCAGTAAATTACTGAGTAAATTCCTAGTAAATTACTTAGTAAATTCTTATTCATTCTTATTAAATTGCTCAGTAAATTCTCAGTAAATTACTCTGTAAATTCCGAGTAAATTGTCGGTAAATTACTGTATAAATTCCCAGTAAATTTTAATTAAATTCTCAGTAAATTCTCAGTAAAATACTCAGAAAATTGCCATTAAATCCCTACAAAATTCTCAGTAAATTACTCTGTAAATTCCCATTAAATTCTTATTAAATTTCTAAGTAAATTTTTGATAAATTCTCAATAAATTACTAAGTAAATTCTCAGTAAATTGCCTGTAAATTCCCAGTAAATTACTCAGTAAATTCATAGTAAATTCTAATTAAATTACTCAGTAAATTCCCAGTAAATTACTCTGTAAATTCTCATAAAATTACTCAGTAAATTGCCTGTAAATTTTCAAAAAATTACACAGTAAATTCCTAATAAATTCTCAGTAAATTTCCAGTAAATTACTGAGTAAATTCTCAGTAAATTCCAGGTAAATTCTCAGTAAATTACTTAGTAAATTTCCCATAAATTCTCACATAATTACTCTGTAAATTCTAATTAAATTGTGAATAAATTACTGTATAAATTCCCATCAAATTCTTAGTAAATTCCCAGTAAATTCTCATTAAGTTACTCAGTAAATTCTTAGTAAATACCTAGTGAATTCTCAGTAAATTCCCAGTAAATTGTCGGTAAATTACTGTATAAATTCCCAGTAAATTGCTCAGAAAATTGCCAGTAATTCTCCGCAAAATTCTAAGTAAATTCTCAGTAAATTACTTAGTAAATTCCCCACAAATTCTCACATAATTACTCTGTAAATTCCAATTAAATTGTGAGTAAATTACTGTATAAATTCCCAGCAAATTCTCAGTAAATTACTTAGTAAATTCCTAGTAAATTCCCAGTAAATTCTCATTAAGTTACTCAGTAAATTCTTAGTAAATACCTAGTGAATTCTCAGCAAATTCCTACTAAATTGTCGGTAAATTACTGTATAAATTCCCAGTAAATTGCTCAGAAAATTGCCAGTAATTCTTCGCAATATTCTAAGTAAATTCTCAGTAAATTACTCCGTAAATTCTCAGTAAATTCCTAGTAAATTCTCAATAAATTACTTTTTAAATTCTCAATAAATTCTTAGTAAACTACTTAGTAAATTGCCAGTAAATTCTCCGTAAATTACTCAGTAAATTACTTAGTAAATTCCCAGAAAATTTTGAGTAAATTCCCAATAAAATCTCAAAAAATTACTCAGTAAATTCCAAGTAAATTACTGTGTAAATTCACAGTAAATTCTCAGCAAATTACTCAAAAAATTCTAATTAAATTACTCACTAAATTCAACGAAAATTCTCAATAAATTCTCAGTAAGTTACTTAGTAAATTCACAGAAAATTATTCAGTAAATTCCCAGTAAATTCTCAGTAAATACCCTGAAAATTCTTAGTAAATTACACAGTCAATTCCCAGTAAATTACTCCGTGAATTCCAAGTAAATTCTCTACGAAATTCCTAGTAAATTCTTAGTAAATTACTCAGTAAATTCCCAGCAAATTCTCTGCGAAATTCCAAGTAAATTCCTAGTAAATTACTCAGTAAATTACTAGTAAATTCTCAGTAAATTACTATGTAAATTCCTAAGAAATTCTCAGCAAATTCCCATTAAATTCTTAATAAATTACAGTTTAAATTTTCATTAAATTGCCAATAAAATCCTAGTAAATTCTCAGTAAATTCCCATAAAATTACTCAGTAAACTCCTAATAAATTCTCAGTAAATTACTGTGTAAATAACCATGAAATTCTCAGTAAATTCCCAGTGAATTCTAAGCAAATTACACAGTAAATTCCTACTAAATTCCCAGTAAATTACTAAGAAAATTCTCAGTAAATTCCCAGTGAATTCTTAGTAAATTACTCTGAAAATTCCCAGTAAATTGTCGGTAAATTACTGTATAAATTCCCAGTAAATTTTCATTAACTTTTCAGTAAATTACCAATAAATTATTAGTAAATTACTCAGAAAATTCCAAGTAATTCTCCGCAAAATTCTCAGTAAATTACTCTGTAAATTCCCAGTAAATTCTCAGTAAATTACTAAGTAAATTCCTAGTAAATTCCCGTAAAATTCTTATTAAATTTCTAAGTAAATTTCTGGTAAATTCTCAGTAAATTACTAAATTCTAAGTAAATTGCCCATAAATTCTCTCTAAATTTTCAGTAAATTCATAGAAAATTATCATTAAATTACTCAGTAAATTCCCAGTAAATTACTCTGTAAATTCTCATTAAATTACTCAGTAAATTCCTTGTAAATTATAAAAAAAATTACACAATAAATTCCCAATAAATTTTCAGTAAATTACGGTGTAAATTCTTAGTAAATTCCTGGTAAATTACTTAGTAATTTCTCAATAAATTCTCACGTGATTACTCGGTAAATTCCAATTAAATTGTGAGTAAATTGCTGTATAAATTCCCAGCAAATTCTCAGTAAATTACTTAGTAAATTCCTAGAAAATTTCCAATAAATTCTCATTAAGTTACTCAGTAAATTCTCAATAAATACCCACTGAATTCTCAGTAAATTACTCTGTAAATTCCCAGTAAATTGTCGATAAATAACTGTATAAATTCCCAGTAAATTTTCATTAAATTTTCAGTAAATTACAGAGTAAATTCCCAGTAAATTACTCAGAAAATTGCTAGTAATTCTCCGCAAAATTCTAAGTACATTACTCTGTAAATTCCAAGAAAATTCTCAGTAAATTCCTTGAAAATTCTCAGTAAATTACTTTGTAAATTCCCAATAAATTGTCAATAAATTACTCAGCAAATTCCTAGTAAATTCTCCGTAAATTACTCAGTAAATTTCCAGTAAATTATTCAGTAAATTCCCAGAAAATTTCCAATAAATTTTTAGTTAATTACTCAGTAAATTCCCAATAAAATCTAAGAAAATTACTCAGTAAATTCTCAGTAAATTACTGTGTAAATTCGCAGTAAATTACTCAGTAACTTCTAATTAAATAACTCACGAAATTCAAAGTAAATTCTGAATAAATTCTCAGTAAGTTACTGAGTAAATTCGTAGTAAATTCGCAATAAATTCATAGTAAATTATTTAGTAAATTCCCAGTAAATTACCTGCAAATTACTTAGTAAATTCCCAGTAAATTCTCAGTAAATACCTAGTAAATTATTAGTAAATTACACAATCAATTCCCAGTAAATTACTCCAAAAATTCCCAGTAAATTCTCTGCGAAATTCCAAGGAAATTCTTAACAAATTACTCAGTAAATTCTCAATAAATTACTGAGTAAATTCCCAGTAAATTCTCAATAAATTACTAGTAAATTCTCAGTAAATTACTGTGTAAATTCCCAAGAAATTCTTAGCAAATTCCCAATAAATTACTGTGTAAATTTTCAGTAAATTGCCAGTAAATTCTCAGTAAATTCGTAATAAATTCTCATAAAGTTACTCAGTAAATTCCCAGTAAATTCTCAGTAAATTACTGTGTAAATAACCAGGAAATTATTAGTAAAATCTCAATGAATTCTCAGCAAATTACACCGTAAATTCTCAGTAAATTCCTCGTAAATTCGGAGTAAATTACTCAGTAAATTCCTACAAAATTCTCAGTAAATTCCTAAGTAAATTCTCAGTAAATTATTATTAAATTACTCAGTAAATTTTCAGTAAATTAATCAATAAATTTCCAGTAAATTACTTAGTAAGTTCCTAGTAAATTCTCAGTTAATTGTTATTAAGTTACTTAGTAAATTCCCAATAAATTCTCAGTAAATCACTCAGTAAATTCTCAATTAATTACGCAGTAAATTCTCAGTAAATTCCAAGTAAATTCTTAGCAAATTACTAAGTAAATTCACAATAAATTCTCAATAAATTACTCTGTAAATTTCAAGTAAATTCTCAGTAAATTACCCGTAAATTCCCCCTAAATTCCCCGTAAATTACTCAGTAAATTCTCAGGAAATTACTAAGTGAATTTTCAGTAAATTCTTAGTAAATTCCCAGTAAATTCTTGTTAAATTTCTTAGTAAATTTGCAGTAAATTCCCAGCAAATTCTCAGTAAATTACTAAGTAAATTCTCAGTAAATTGCACGTAAATTCCCAGTAAATTACTCAATAAATTCGCAGTAAATTCTCAGTAAATTACTCAGTAAATTGCCTATAAATTCTCAATGAATTACACAGTAAATTCCTAATAAATTCTCAGTAAATTCTCAATAAATTACTGAGTAAATTCACAATAAATTCTCAGGTAATTACTCTGTAAATTCCAATTAAATTGTGAGTAAATTATTGGATAAATTCCCACTAAATTGTCAGCAAATTACGTAGTAAATTCCTAGAAAATTCTCATTAAATTACTCAATAAGTTCTCAGCGAATTCTCAGTAAATTACTCTTTAAATTCCTAGTAAATTGTTAGTAAATTACAATATAAATTCCCAGAAAATTCTCAGTAAATTCGTTGTAAATTCTCAGTAAAATACTCAAAAAATTGCAAGTAAATTCCTCGCAAAATTCTCTGTAAGTTCTCTGTAAATTACTCAATAAATTCCTAGTAAATTACCAACAAATTACTCAGTAAATTCCTTGTAAATTCCCTATGAAATTCCTAGTAAATTTTTAGTAAATTACTCAGTAAATTTTCAGTAAATTCTCTGCGAAATTCCAAATAAATTCTTAGTAAATTACTTAGCAAATTCTTCCTAAATTCTAAGTAAATTACTGAGTAAATTCCCAATAAATTCTCAGTAAATTCCAAATAAATTCTCAAAAAATTACTTAGTAAATTCTCAGTAAATTACTGTGTAAATTCCCAGCCAATTCTAAGTAAATTACTCAGGAAATACCCTGTAAATTCCTACTAAAATCTCATTAAATTCTCAGTAAATTCACAGTAAATTCATATTAAATTACTCAGTAAATTCTCAATAAATTACTCAGTAAATTCTCAATAAATTCTCAAAAATCTCCCAGTAAATTCAGAATAAATTCCCAGAAATTACTCAGTGAATTTCGAGTAAATTCTCAGTAAATTACTTAGTAAATTCCCAGTAAATTCTGACTAAATTTCCAGTAAATTACTCCATAAATTCCTAGTAAATTGTTAGTAAATTACTATATAAATTCCCAGTAAATTCTCAGTAAATTACTCTGTAAATTCCTAGCAACATTGCGAGTAAATTACTATATAAAATCCCAGTAAACTATAGGTAAATTATTTAGTAAATTCCCAGTAAATTCTCAGCAAAATTCCCAGTAAATTTTTAGTGAATTACTCAGTAAATTCAGAGTAAATTACTGAGTAAATTCCCAATAAATACTCAGTAAATTACTCCGGAAATTTTCGGTAAATTCTCAGTAAATTACTCAGCAAATTCCATGTAAATTCTCAGTAAATTGCAAGTAAATTGTCACGCCCCCAAACCGCCCTCCCAGTAAATTTTTAGTGAATTACTCAATAAATTCAGAGTAAATTACTGAGTAAATTCCCAATAAATACTCAGTAAATTACTCCGGAAATTTTCGGTAAATTCTCAGTAAATTACTCAGCAAATTCCATGTAAATTCTCAGTAAATTGCAAGTAAATTCTCAGTAAATTAATCAGTAAATTCTCAGTAAATTCCTTAGTAAATTCTCAATAAATTATAAAGTAAATTCCAAGTAAATTACTCAGTAAATTCCCCTTAAATTCTCAGTAAATTACTAGTAAATTCTCATTAAATTATAAAGTAAATTCCCAGTAAATTCTCATTAAACTACTCAGTAAACTCCTAGTAAATTCTCAGTATATTAGTTAGTAAATTCCTAGTAAATTTTCAGTAAATTTTTTTTAAAATTCTAAGTGAATTCTCAGAAAATTACTGAGTAAATTTTCAGTAAATTCTCAATAAATTATTTAGTGAATTCGTAGTAAATTCTGAGTAAATTCCCAGTAAATTCTCAATAAATTACTTAGTAAATTCCTAGTAAATTCTCAGTAAATTACTCATTAAATTCCCAGTAAAAACGTAGTAAATTCCCATTTAATTACTCGATAAATTTCCATTAAATTCTCAGTAAATTACTTAGTAAATTCTCAGTAAATTCTAAATAAATTATTCAGTAAATTCTGAGTATATTACTCAGTAAATTCCAAATAAATTCTCACTAGATTACTCAGTAAATTTCCAGTAAATTCTCAGAAAATTTCTCAATAAATTCTGAATAAATTCTCAGTAAATTATTCAGTAAATTCCTAGCAAATTCTAAGTAAAGTACTGAGTAAATTCTAAGTAAATTCCCCGTAAATTACTTACTAAATTCCAAGTAAATTACTTAGTAAATTCTCATTAAATTACTCAGTAAATTCTCAGTAACTTACTCTGTAAATTCTCGGTAAATTCCAAGTAAATTTTCAGTAAATTACTCAATAAATTCTCAGTAAATTCTAAGTAAATTATTGAACAAATGCCCAGTAAATTCTCAGTAAATTATTCAGTAAATTCCCGGTAAATTCTAAGTAAATTACTAAGTAAATTTTAAGTAAATTCCCAGTAAATTCTCGTTAAATTACTTAGTAAATTCTCAGTAAATTACCTATAAATTTTCAGTAATTTACTCAGTAAATTCCAAGTAAATACCCAGTAAATTACTCAATAAATTCTCAGTAAATTATTCAACAAATGCCCAGTAAATTCTCAAAAAATTACATAGTAAATTCCCAATAAATTACTCAGCAAATTCCCTCTAAATTCTCAGTAAATTACTCAGTAAATTCTGAGTTAATTCTCAGTAAATTAGGCAGTAAACTCCCAGTAAATTCTCTGTAAATTACTTGGTAAATTACCAGTGAATTCTCAGTAAATTACTCAATAAATTCCCAGGAAATTCTGAGTAAATTACTCAGTAAATTCCAAGCAAATTCCCAGTAAATTCACAGTAAATTTTCAGTAAATTATTATAAAATTACTCAGTAAATTCCCAGTAAATTCTCAGTAAATTCTCAATAAATTCTCAGGTAATTACTCTGTAAATTCCAATTAAATTGTGAGTAAATTACTCTATAAATTCTCAGTAAATTACTTAGTAAATTCCTAGTAAATTCCCTGTAAATTCTCATTAAATTACTCAGTAAATTCCCAGTGAATTCTCAATAAATTACTCTGTAAATTCCCAGTAAATTGTCAGTAAATTATATAATAAATTCACAGTAAATTCTCAATAAATTACTCAGCAAATTGCTAGTAAATTCTCCGCAAAATTCTCAGTAAATTACTCTGTAAATTCTCAATAAATTGCTCCGTAAATTTCTAGCAAATTCTCATTAAATTACTCAGTAAATTCCCGATAAATTCTCTGCAGATTATTGAGTAAATTTTCAGTAAATTCCCAATAAATTACTCGGTAAATTCCCAGAAAATTCTGAGTAAATTCCCAATAAATTCCCAAAAAATTCTCAGCAAATTACTTAGTAAATTCCCAATAAATTCTCAGAAAATTACTCAGTAAATTACTGTGTAAATTCGCAGTAAATTCTCAGTAAATTCCTAGTAAATTACTTAGTAAATTCTTATTAAATTACTCATTAAATTCAAAATAAATAACATATAAATTCTCTGTAAATTCATAGTAAATTACTCAGTAAATTCCCAGTAAATTAGCATCAAATTACTTAGTAAATTCACAGTAAATACCCAGTAAATTCTTAGTATATTACTTAGTCGAATCCCAGTAAATTCTCTGCAAATTAGTGAGTAAATTCCCCGTAAATTCTCAATAAATTTCCAGTAAATTATCGGTAAATTCCCATTTAATTCTCAATAAATTACTGAGTAAATTTTCATTAAATTCCAAGTAAGTTTCCAGTAAATTCTCAGTAAATTCCCAATAAAATTCTCAAAAAATTACTTAGTAAATTCTCAGTAAATTCTTATTAAATTACTCAATAAATTCAAAATAAATAACATATAAATTCTCTATAAATTCATAGTAAATTACTCAGTAAATTCCCAGTAAATTAGCAGCAAATTACTTAGTAAATTCACAGTAAATTCTCAGTAAATACCCAATAAATTCTTAGTAAATTACTTAGTTAAATCCCAGTAAATTCTCTGCAAATTAGTGAGTAAATTCCCTATAAATTCTAAGTAAATTTCCAGTAAATTCTCAGTAAATTCCTATTTAATTCTCAATAAATTACTGAGCAAATTTTCATTAAATTCCAAGTAAGTTTCTAGTAAATTCTCAGTAAATTCCCAAAAAATTCTCAAAAAATTACTTAGTAAATTCTCAGTAAATTACTGTGTAAATTTCCAGCAAATTCTCAATAAATTACTCAGTAAATTCCTAGTGAATTCTCAGTAAATTACTCAGCAAATTCCCAGTAAATTCTAAGTAAATTACTCAGTAAATTCTGAGCAAATTACTCAGAAAATTCCCAGTGAATTCTCAGTAAATTACTCAGCAAATTCCCAGTAAATTCTAAGTAAATTACTCAGTAAATTCTGAGCAAATTACTCAGAAAATTCCCAGTGAATTCTCAGTAAATTACTCAGCAAATTCCCAGTAATGAGTAAATTCCCTGTAAATTCTAAGTAAATTTTCAGTAAATTCTCAGTAAATTCCCATTTAATTCTCAATAAATTACTGAGCAAATTTTCATTAAATTCCAAGTAAGTTTCCAGTAAATTCTCAGTAAATTCCCAAAAAATTCTCAAAAAATTACTTAGTAAATTCTCAGTAAATTATTGTGTAAATTTCCAGCAAATTCTCAATAAATTACTCAGTAAATTCCTAGTGAATTCTCAGTAAATTACTCAGCAAATTCCCAGTAAATTCTAAGTAAATTACTCAGTAAATTCTGAGCAAATTACTCAGAAAATTCCCAGTGAATTCTCAGTAAATTACTCAGCAAATTTCCCATAAATTCTGAGTAAATTACTCAGTAAATTCACATTAAATTCTTAGTAAATTACACAGTAAATTCCCAATAAATTTTAAGTAAATTACTGAGTAAATTCGCAGTAAATTCTCAGTTAATTACTCAGTAAATTCCCAGTAAATTATTGTGTAAATTCCTAGAAAATTCTCATTAAATTGCGAAGTAAATTCCCAGTAAATTCTCAATTAATTCCCAGTAAATTCTCATTAAATTACTTAATAAATTTTCAGTAAATTCTCAGTAAATTACTCAGTAAATTCCGAGTAAATTCTTAGTAAATTACCAGTACATACTTAGTAAATTCCAAGTAAATGCTCAGGATATTCCCAGAAAATTCACAATAAATTACTCAGTAAATTGCCAGTAAAATCTCTATAAATTTCTAGAAAATTCACAGTAAATTACTCAGTAAATTTCCTATAAATTCTCGATAAATTCCAAGTAAATTCTCAGTCAATTACTCAGTAAATTGACAATAAATTCCTAGTAAATTTTCAGTAAATTCTAATTAAATTACTCAGTAAATTCTGTGCAAATTCCTAGTAAATTTCCAGTAAATTCCCAGTATATTCTCTGTAAATTACTCATAAAATTCTCAGTAAATTATTAAGTAAATTCTCAGTAAATTCCATTTAAATTTTTAGTAAATTACTTAGTAAATTCAAGTAAATTCTAAGTAAATTACTAAGTAAATTCTCAACAAATTCTCAGTAAATTCTCACTAAATTCTACTTTAAATTCTCAGTAAATTATCAAGAAATTACCAGTAAATTCCCAGTAAATTGACAATAAATTCTTAGTAAATTAATCAGTAAATTCTAAGTAAATTACTCAGTAAATTCTCAATAAATTCTCAGTAAATTCTCCCTAAATTCTCCTTAAAATACTCAGTAAATTCACAGTAAACTCATAATAAATTCTCAGTAAATTACTTAGTAAATTTCGAGTAAATTCTAAGAAAATTACTCAGTAAATTCCCAGTAAATTGTAATTTAATTACTCAGTAAATTCATAGTAAATTATAAAGTAAATTCCCCGTAAATCATCAGTAAATTACTCAGTGAATTAAAGGGTAAATTCCCTGTAAATTCTCATTAAATTACCTATAAATTATTAGTAAATTACTTATAAATTCCCAGTAAGTTCTCAGTAACTTACTGAGTAATTTCCCAATAAATTCTCAGTAAATTCCCAGTAAGTTACAAAGTAAATTACCAGTAAATTCTCCTTAAAATAATGAGTAAATTCTGTGTAAATTCTCAGTAAATCACAAGGTAAATTCTATGTGAATTCCAAGTAAATTCTCAGTAAATTATTCAGTAAATTCTCAGAAAATTACTTAGTAAATTCCCAGTAAAATCTCATTAAATTACTCAATAAATTCGGAGTAAATTCCTAGTAAATTCTCAATAAATTACTCAGAAAATTCCCTGTAAATTACCAGTAAATTACTCAAGAAATTACTGAGTAAATTCCTAATAAATTCTTAATAAATTACTCAGAAAATTACTGAGTAAATTCCCAGTAAATTACTTGGTAAATTCTCAGTTAATTCTCATTAAATTACCTAGTAAATTCCAAGTAAATTACTCAGTAAATTACTCAGTAAATTACTTTTTAAATTCCTAGTAAATTTTCAGTAAATTACTCTGTAAATTCCCAGTAAATTCTAAGTAAATTGCCCCTAAATTCCCAATAAATTGCTCAGTAAATTTTGAGTAAATTCTCATTAAATTACTCAGTAAATTCCCTGTAAATTCTCAGCAAGTTCTCAGTAAATTACCCAAAAACTTCACAGTAAATTCTCAGTAAATTACTGAGTAAATTCCCAGAAAATTCTCATTAAATGACGAAGTAAATTCTCATTAAATTAGTCAATAAATTCTCAGAAAATTACTTAGTAAATTCCCAGTAAATTCCTAGTAAATTCCCAGTAAATTCTCAGGATATTCTCAGAAAATTCACAGTAAATTACTCAATAAATTGCCAGTAAATTCTCTATAAATTTTCAGAAAATTCACAGTAAATTACACAGTAAATTGCCAGTAAATTTTCGGTAAATTCCAAGTAAATTCTAAGTAAATTCTCAGTCAATTACGCAGTAAATTGCCAATAAGATCCCAGTAAATTCTCAGTAAATTCCTAGTAAATTCTCAGTAAATTCCCAGTAAATTTTAATTAAATTCCTCAGAAAATTCTGCATAAATTCACAGTAAATGACTCAGTAAATTCTCTGTATATCTTCTGTAAATTACTCAAAAAATTCTCAGTAAATTATTTAGTAAATTCTCAGTAAATTACTCAGTAAATTCCATTTAAATTTTTAGTAATTTACTTAGTAATTCCCAATAAATTCTTAGTAAATTATAGACTAAATTTTCAATAGATTCTCACTAAATTCTCCTTAAAATACTTAGTTAATTATCAGGAAATTACCAGTAAAATCCCAGTAAATTACTCAGTAAATTTCTAGTAAATTTACAGTAAATTATTCAATAAATTCTCAGTAAATTACTGATAAATTCTCATTAAATTACTCAGTAAATTCCCTGTAAATTCTTATTAAACTCCCATTAAATTCTCAGTAAATTACTCGGTAAATTTTCAGTAAATTTAAGAAAATTACTTAGAAAATTCCCAGTAAATTCTCAGTTAATTACTCAGTAAATTCATAGTAAATTACAGAGTAAACTCCCAGTAAATCATCAATAAATTGCTCAGTAAATTCTAAATAAACTAAAGAGTAAATTCCCTGTAAATTCTCAGTAAATTTTCTATAAATTATTAGAAAATTACTTATTAAATTCTCAGTAAATTACTGAGTAAATTCCCAATAAATTCTCAGTAAATTACTTAGTAAATTCTCAGTAAATTCTCCTTAAATTACTGAGTAAATTCCCAGTAAATTCTCAGTAAATTACAAAGTAAATTCTTTGTGAATTCCAAGTAAATTCTCAGTAAATTATTCAGTAAATTCCCAGTAAAATCTCATTAAATTACTTAGTAAATTCCCAGTAAATTTTCAATAAATTACTCAGGAAATTCCCTGTGAATTACTCAGTAAATTCCCAGTAAATTCTTAGTAAATTACTCAGAAAATTCCAAGTAAATTCTCAATAAATTACAGAGTAAATTCTCAGTAAATTTTTAGTAAATTACCCAGTAAATTCCCAGTAAATTACTCATTAAGTTCCCAGTAAATTACTCAGTAAATTTCCATTAAATTCTAAGTAAATTGCCCGTAAATTCCCAATAAATTGCTCAGTAAATTTTGAGTAAATTCTCATTAAATTACTCAGTAAATTTCCTGTAAATTCTCAGCAAATTCCCAATAAATTCTTAGTAAATTACCCAGAAAACTCCCAGCAAATTCTCAGAAAATTATAGAGTAAATTCCCAAAAAATTCTAATTCAATTACGAAGTAAATTCCCAGCAAATTCTCAGTAAATTACGAAGTAAATTCCCAGTATATTCTCAGTAAATTCCCATTAAATTACTCAACAAATTCCTGGTAAATTCTAAGTAAATTCCCAGAAAATTACTCAGTAAATTTCCAGTAAATTCTAAGTAAAATCCGAGTAAATCCCCATAATATTCCTAGTAAATTCTCAGTAAATTACTCAGTAAATTCCCAATAAATTTTCAGGATATTCCTAGAAAATTCACAGTAAATTACTCAGTAAATTGCCAATAAATTCTCTGTAAATTTCTAGAAAAGTCACAATAAATTACTTAGTAAATTCTCGGTAAATTCAAAGTAAATTCTTAGTAAATTACTCAGTAAATTCCAATTAACTTCTCAGTCAATTACTTAGTAAAATGACAATAAATTCCAAGTAAATTCTTAGTAAATTCCCTGTAAATTCTAATTAAATTACTCAGCAAATTCTGCATAAATTCACAGTAAATTCCTAGTATATTCTCTGTAAATTACTCAGAAAAATCTCCGTAAATTATTAAGTAAATTCTCAGTGAATTACCCAGTAAATTCCATTTAAATTTTTAGAAAATTACTTAGTAAATTCCCAAAAAATTCTCAGTAAATTACTGAGTAAATTCTCAATAAATTTTCAGTAAATTCTCCTTAAAATACTGAGTAAATTTCCAGTAAATTATCAAGAAATTACTAGTAAATTCCCAGTAAATTGACAATAAATTCTCAGTAAATTAATCAGTAAATTTTCAGTAAATTCTCAGCAAATTATTCAGTAAATTACCTGTAAATTCTCATTAAATTACTTAGTAAATTCCCAGTAAATTCACAGTAAACTCCCAATAAATTCTCAGTAAATTTCTAGAAAATTCTAAGAAAATTACTCAGTAAATTGCCAATAAATTCCCCGTTAATTACTTATAAATTCATAGAAAATTACAGAGTAAATTCCCAGTAAATAATCAGTAAATTACTCAGTAAATTGAAGAGTAAATTCCATGTAAATTCTTAGTAAATTACATATAAATTATTAGTAAATTACTTAGTAAATTCCCAGTAAGTTCTCGATAAATTACTCAGTAAATTCCCAGTAAATTCTCAGTGAATTCCCAGTAAAATCTCATTAAATTACTTAGTAAATTCTTAGTAAATTCTCAGCAAATTCTCAATAAAGTACACAGGAAATTCCCTATAAATTACTGACTAAATTCCTAGTAAATTCTTAGTAAATTATTCAAAAAATTCCCAGTAAATTCTCAGTAAATTACTCAGTAAATTCCCAGTGAAATCTCAATAAATTATGAGTAAATTACTCAGTAAATTCTCAATAAATTTTCAGTAAATTACACTTTAAATTCCCAGAAAATTCCCCGTAAAATACTCAATAAATTCCTAGTAAATTGCCCGTAAATTCCTAGTAAATTCCCAATAAATTGCTCAATAAATTTCAAGTAAATTCTCATTAAATTACTCAGTAAATTCTCGGTAAATTCCCAACAAATTCCCAATAAATTCTCTGTAAATTACTTAGTAAATTACCCAGAAAATTTCGTAGTAAATTCTCAGTAAATTACTGAGTAAATTCCCAAAAAATTCTAATTAAATCACGAAGTAAATTCCTAGTAAATTCTCAGCAAATTCTCATTAAATTACTCAATAAATTCCCATTAAATTCTCAGTAAATTACTCAGTAAATTCCAAGAAAATTTCTCAGTAAATTTCCATTAAATTCTCAGTAAATTCCCAGTACATACTCAGTAATTTCCTAGGATATTCGCAGAAAATTCACAGTAAATTACTTAGTAAATTGCCAGTAAATTCTCTGTAAATTCCCAGAAAATTCACAGTAAATTACTCAGTACATTGCCAGTAAATTCTCGGTATATTCCAAGTAAATTCTCGGTCAATTACTCAGCAAAATGACAATAAATTCCAAGTAAATTCTCAGTAAATTTCCTATAAATTCTAATTAAATTACTCAATAAATTCTGCGTAAATTCACAGTAAATTTCCAGTATATTCTCTGTAAATTACTCAGAAAATTCTCAATAATTATTAAGTAAATTCTCAGTAAATTAATAAGCAAATTCCATTTGAATTTTTACTAAATTACTTAGTAAATTCCCTATAAATTACTGCGTAAATTCTCAGTAAATTCTTACTAAATTATGGTAAAAATACACAGTAAATTCTGAGTAAATTATCAGGAAATTACCAGTAAATTGACAATAAATTCTCTGTAAATTAAGCAGTAAATTCCCAGTAAATTATTCAGTAAATTCTCAGTAAATTACCTGTAAATTCTAATTAAATTACTCAGTAAATTCGCAGTAAATTCACAGTAAACTCCCAATAAATTCTTAGTAAATTTCCAGTAAATTCTAAGAAAATTACTCAGCAAATTGCCAATAAATTCTCCGTTAATTACTCAGTAAATTCATCGTAAATTACAGAGTAAATTCCCAGTAAATCATCAGTAAATTACTCAGTAAATTCTAAGTAAATTAAAGAGTAAACTCCAAGTAAATTCTCAGTAAATTACATATAAATTATTAGTAAATTACTTAATAAATTCCTAGTAAGTTCTCAGTAAATTACTGAGTAAATTCCATATAAATTCTGAGAAAATTACTCAGTAAATTCTCAGTAAGTTACAGAGTAAATTACCAGTAAATTCTCAATAAATTCTCCTTAAATTACTGAGTAAATTCCCAGAAAATTCTAAGTAAATTACAAAATAAAATCTCTATGAATTTCATGTAAATTCTCAATAAATTCCCAGTAAATTCTCAATAAATTCCCAGTAAAATCTCATTAAATTACTTAGTAAATTTGCAGTAAATTCTCGGTAAATTCACAATAAATTACTCAGGAAATTCCCTATAAATTTCAAGTAAATTACTTAGTAAATTACTGAGTAAATTCCCAATAAATTCTTAGTAAATTACTCAGAAAATTCTCAATAAATTCTTAGTAAATTCCCAATGAATTCCTTGTAAATTATGAGTAAATTACTCAGTAAATTCCCAATAAATTTTCAGTAAATTACTCTTTAAATTCCAAGTAAATTACTTAGTAAATTCTAAGTAAATTGCCCGTAAATTCCCAATAAATTGCTAAGTAAATTTCGAGCAAATTCTCATTAAATTACTCAGTAAATTCCCTGTAAATCCTCAGAAAATTCCCAGTAAATTCTCAATAAAATACTGAGTAAATTACACAGAAAATTCCTAGTAAATTCTCAGTAAATTACTAAGTAAATTCCCAGAAAATTCTAACTAAATTCTCAGTAAATTCTCATTAAATTACTCAATAAATTCCCATTAAATTCTCAATAAATTACTGAGTAAATTCTGAGTTAATTCCCAGTAAATTCTTAGTAAATTACTCAGTAAATTCCCAGTACATACTCAGTAAATTCCCAGTAAATTCTAAGGATATTCCTCGAAAATTCACAGTAAATTGCTAGTAAATTCTCTGTAAATTTCTAGAAAATTCACAGTAAATTACTCAGTGCATTGCCAGCAAATTCTCGGTAAATTCCTAGTAAATTCTCAGTAAATTTCAAGTAAATTCTCAGTCAGTTACTCAGTAAATTGACAGTAAATTCTCAGTAAATTCCCTGTAAATTCTAATTAAATTACTCAGTAAATTCTACGTAAATTTAGAGTAAATTCCAAGTAAATTACTCAGTAAATTTCCAGTAGATTCTCTGTAAATTGCTCAGAAAATTCTCAGTAAATTATTAAGTAAATTATCAGTAAATTACTTAGAAAATTCCATTTAAATTTTAAGTAAATTACTTAGTGAATTCCTAATAAATTCTCAGTAAATTACTGAGTAAATTCTCAATAAATTCTAAGTAAATTCTCACCAAATTCCCCTTAAAATACTAAGTAAATTCCCAGTAAATTATCAGGAAATAACCAGTAAATTGACAGTAAATTCTCATTAAATTACTCATAAATTCTCAGTAAATTATTCAATAAATTCCTAGTAAATTCTCATTAAATTACTCAGTAAATTCTCAATAAATTCCCAGTAAATTCCCATTAACTTCCCAGTAAATTATTGTGTAAATTCCCAACAAATTCTCAGTAAATTCCAAGTAAATTCTCAGTAAATTCCTAGTAATTTGTTACTGAATTGTCTGTAAATTCCCAGTAAATTCTCAGCAAATTCCCTTTGAATTCTAGGTAAATTACTAACTAAATTCCTAGTAAATTCACGGAAAATTACAGTGTCTTTTCCCAGAAAATTCTCAATAAATTCTCATTAAATAACTCAGTAAACGCCCAGTAAATCCTCAGTAAATTCTAAGTAAACTCTCCATAAATTACTCGTTAAATTCCAATTAACTTCTTAGTAAATTACTAAGGAAATTCCCAGAAAATTCTCTGCAAATTACTCCGTAAATTCCCAGTAAATTATCATTAAATTACTCAGTAAATTCCCATTAAATTCTCAATAAATTTCCAATAAATTCTTTGTGAATTACTGAGTAAATTTCCATTAAATTCCCAGTAAATTATTGTGTAAAGTCCCAATAAATTCTCAGTAAATTTTCAGTAATTTGTTACTAAATTTTCTGTAATTTCCCAGTAAATTCCCAGCAAATTCCCTTTGAATACTATGTAAATTACTAAATCAATTCCTAGTAAATTCACGAAAAATTATTGTGTCTTTTCCCAGAAAATTCTCAATAAATTCTCATTAAATAACTCAGTAAACGCCCAGTAAATTACAAGTAAATTCTCCATAAATTACTCGTTAAATTCCAGTTAACTTCTTAGTAAATTACTAAGGAAATTCCTAGAAAATTCTCTGTAAATTACTCCGTAAATTCCTAGTAAATTTTCAATAAATTTCTAGAAAATTCTCATTAGATTACTCAGTAAATTCCCAGTAAATTCTCATTAAATTTCTTAGTAAATTCTCTGTAAATTCCCCGTAAATTACTCAGTAAATTCCCAGTCAGTAAATTCCCAGTAAATAACTCATTAAATTTCCAGTAAATTCTGAGTAAATTCTCAGTTAATTCTTTGTAAATTACTCAGTAAATTTCCTGTAAATTCTCAATAAATTACTCAGCAAATTTTCAGTAAATTTTCATTAAATTACTCAGCAAATTCCGAGTATATTCTTAGTAAATTTCCATTAAATTACTTAGTAAATTCCCATTAAATTCTCAGTAAATTACTCATCAAATTCTAAGTAAATTCTCAAAAAATTACTCAGTAAATTTGAAATAAAATTATCAGTAAATTACTCACTAAATTCCTAGTAAATTCTTAGTAAATTACTCAGTAAATTCCCAGTAAATTCTCAGTAAATTACCAGTAAATTCTAAGTAAATTACAAGTAAATTCTCTATAAATTACAAAGTAAAGTTCTAGTAAATTCTCTGTAAATTACTAACTAAATTCCCAGTAAATTACTGAGTAAATTTTGAAAAAATTCCATGTAAATTACTTAATAAATTCCTAGTAAATTACTCAATAAATTCCCAATAAATTACTGGGTAAATTCTCAGTAAATTTTAAGTAAATTCTCATTAAATTACTCAGTAAATTCCCAGTATATTCTCAATAAATTTGCAGTAAATTTCCATTAAATTCTAATTAAATTACTCACTAAATTTCAAGTAAATTCTTAGTAAATTACCTAGTAAATTCCCAGTGAATTCTCAGTAAATTACTCACTAAATTCCCAGTAAATTACCAGTAAATCCTCCGTAAATTACTCAGTAAATTATTCAGTAAAATCCTAGTAAATTCTCAATAAATTACTCCATAAATTCCAAATAAATTCTTAGTAAATTAGTTAGTAAATGCCCGGTAAATTCTCATTAAATTACTCAGTAAATTCCAAGTAAATTACTCAATAAATTCTCAGTAAATTTTCAGTAAATTACTCTGTAAATTCCCAGTAAATTCTTAGTAAATTACTCAGTATATTCCCAATAAATATTCTGAAAATTCACAGTAAATTCTCAGAAAATTATTAAGTAATTTCCTAGTAAATTCTCATTAAATTACTCAGAAAATTCTCTGTAAATTACACAGTAAATATTAAGTAAATTCACAGTAAATTACTGAGTAAATTCCAAGTAAATTCTCAGTAAATTTCCTGTCAATTCTCAATAAATTACTGAGTAAATTCCTAGTAAATTCTCCGTAAATTTCGAATAAATTATTTGTAAATTAGTCAGCAAATGCCCGGTAAATTCTCACTAAATTACTCAGTAAATTCCAAGTAAATTACTCAATAAATTCTCAGTAAATTTTCAGTAAATTACTCTGTAAATTCCCAGTAAATTCTTAGTAAATTACTCCGTATATTCCCAATAAATACTCTAAAAATTCCCAGTAAATTCTCAGAAAATTATTAAGTAATTTCCCAGTAAATTCTCATTTAATTACTCAGAAAATTCTCAGTAAATTACACAATAAATATTCAGCAAATTCACAGTAAATTACTGAGTAAATTCCAAGTAAATTCTCAGTAAATTTCCTGTCAATTCTCAATAAATTACTGAGCAAATTCCCAGTAAATTCTCCGAAAATTCTGAATAAATTATTTGTGAATTACTCAGTAAATTCCAAGTAAATTCTCACTAAATTACTGTGTAAATTCTCAGTAAATTCTCCGTAAATTCCGAATAAATTATTTGTAAATTACTCAGTAAATTCCAAGTAAATTCTCACTAAATTACTATGTAAATTCCCAGTAAATTCTAAGGAAATTACTCAGTAAATTCTCAGTAAATTACAGAGTAAATTCCCAGTAAATTATTGAGTAGATTGCCAGTAAATTCTTAGTAAATTCTCATTAAATTACTCAATAAATTCCGAATAAATTCTCATTAAATTACTTAGTAAATTCCCAATAAATTCCCGGTAAATTCTTATTAAATTACTCAGTATATTCATAGTAAATTGCTTAGTAAATTTCCTATAAATTCTCAATAAATTCTTAATAAATTCCTAATAAATTGTCATTAAATTACTTAGTAAATTTCCAGTAAATTATCAGTATATTCCAAGTAAATTCTCAGTAAAATACGCATAAATTTTCAGAAAATTCTCACTAAATTACTCCGTAAATTCCCAATATATTATCAGTAAATTCCCAATTAATTCTCTGTAAATTACTTAGTAAATTCTCAGTAAATTTCCAGCAAATTCTCATTAAATTACTCAGTAAATTCCCAGTAAATTCTCCGTAAATTCTTGAGTAAATTCCCGTTAAATTCTCAAAAATTTTCTCAGTACATTCCTAGTAAATTCTCAGTAAATTACTATGTAAATTCCCAGTAAATTTTCAATAAATTCCAGTAAATTCTAATTAAATTACTCTGTAAATTCTCAGTAAATTACTTAGTAAATTCTAAGAAAATTCTCAGTAAATTACTCAGTAATTTCCAAGTAAATTCTCAGAAAATTCCCATTAAGTTCCCGATAAATTATCAAAAAATTACATAGTAAATTCTCATTAAATTATTCAGCAAATTCCCATCAAATTCTCAATAAATTCCTAGTAAATTCTTTGTGAATTGCTGAGTAAATTCCTATTAAATTCCCAGTAAATTATTGTGTAAATTCCCAATAAATTCTCAGAAAATTTCAAGTAAATTCTCAGTAAATTCCCAGTAATTTGTTACTAAATTGTCTGTAATTTCCCAGTAAATTCTCAAGAAATTCCCTTTGAATTCTATGTAAATTACTAAATAAATTCCTAGTAAATTCACGGAAAATTACTGTGTCTTTTCCCAGAAAATTCTCAACAAATTCTCATTAAATAACTCAATAAACGCCCAGTAAATCCTCAGTAAATTCCAAGTAAATTCTCCACAAATTACTCGTTAAATTCCAGTTAACTTCTTAGTAAATTACTAAGGAAATTCCCAGAAAATTCTCTGTAAATTACTCCGTAAATTCCCAGTAAATTTTCAATAAATTTCCAGAAAATTCTCATTAGATTACTCAGTAAATTCCCAGTAAATTATCAGTAAATTTTCAATAAATTCTCATTAAATTTCTCCGTAAATTCTCTATAAATTCCCCGTAAATTACTTAGTAAATTCCCAGTAAATTACTCATTAAATTCTTAGTAAATTCTCAGTAAATTCCCAGTAAATTACTCCGTAAATTTCCAGTAAATTCTCAGTTAATTCTTTGTAAATTACTCAGTAAATTTCCTGTAAATTCTCAATAAATTACGCAGCAAATTTTCAATAAATTTTAATTAAATTACCTAGCAAATTCCAAGTATATTCTTAGGAAATTCCCATTAAATTACTTAGTAAATTCCCATTAATTTTTCAGTAAATTACTCATTAAATTCTAAGTAAATTCTCAGAAAATTACTCAGTAAATTCGAAGTAAAATTCTCAGTAAATTACTAACTAAATTCCCAGTAAATTCTTATTAAATTACTCAAAATTCCCAGTAAATTCTAGTAAATTACCAGTAAATTCTAAGTAAATTACAAGTAAATTCTTTGTAAATTACTAAGTAAAGTTCTAGTAAATTCTTTGTAAATTACTAACTAAGTTTCCAGTAAATTCCTAGTAAATTACACAGTAAATTACTGAGTAAATTTAGAGAAAATTCTATGTAAATTACTCAATAAATTCCTAGTAAATTACTCAATAAATTCCCAATAAATTACTGTGTAAATTCCCAGTAAAATTCTCAGTAAATTACTCTGTAAATTCCCAATAAATTCTCAGTAAATTTTCAGTAAATTCTCATTAAATTACTCAGTAAATTCCCAGTATATTCTCAGTAAATTTACTGTAACAACCCTCACCTTACTCTTGTCATACTTGCATACATTCTTGCATGCTAGTAAATTACCAGTAAATTCTAAGTAAATTACAAGTAAATTCTTTGTAAATTACTAAGTAAAGTTCTAGTAAATTCTTTGTAAATTACTAACTAAGTTTCCAGTAAATTCCTAGTAAATTACACAGTAAATTACTGAGTAAATTTAGAGAAAATTCTATGTAAATTACTCAATAAATTCCTAGTAAATTACTCAATAAATTCCCAATAAATTACTGCGTAAATTCCCTGTAAAATTCTCAGTAAATTACTCTGTAAATTCCCAATAAATTCTCAGTAAATTCCCAGTATATTCTCATTAAATTTGCAGTAAATTTGCAGTAAATTTTCATTAAATTCTAATTAAATTACTCACTAAATTTCAAGTAAATTCTCTGTAAATTACTCACTAAATTCCCAGTAAATTCTAAGTAAATTACCAGTAAATTCTCCGTAAATTACTCAGTAAATTATTCAGTAAAATCCCAGTAAATTCTCAGTAAATTACTCTGTAAATTCCAAATAAATTCTCAGTAAATTAGTCAGTAAATGCCCTGCAAATTCTCACTAAATTACTCAGTAAATTCTCAGTAAATTTTTAGTACATTACTCTGTAAGTTCCCAGTAAATTCTTAGTAAATTACTCACTATATTCCCAATAAATACTATGAAAATTCACAGTAAATTCTTAGAAAATTATTAATTAATTTCCCAATAAATTCTCATTAAATTACTCAGAAAATTCTCAGTAAATTACACAGTAAATATTAAGTAAATTCACAGTAAATTACTCAGTAAATTACTGAGTAAATTCCAAATAAATTCTCAGTAAATTTCCTATCAATTCTCAAAAAATTACTGAGTAAATTCCCAGTAAATTCTCCGTAAATTCCGAATAAATTATTTGTAAATTATTCAGTAAATTTCAAGTAAATTCTCACTAAATTACGGTGTAAATTCCAAGTAAATTCTCCGTAAATTCCGAATAAATTATTTGTAAATATTCAGTAAATTCCAACTAAATTCTCACTAAATTACTATGTAAATTCTCAGTAAATTCTAAGTAAATTATTCAGTAAATTCCAAGTAAATTCTCAGTAAATTACAGAGTGAATTCCTAGTAAATTACTTAGTAGATTGCCAGTAAATTCTTTGTAAATTCTCATTAAATTACTCAGTAAATTCCGAATAAATTCTTATTAAATTACTCAGTATATTCATAGTAAATTGCTTAGTAAATTTCCAGTAAATTCCCAGTAAATTCCAAATAACTTCTCAGTAAATTCCCTGTAAATTCTCAGTAAATTTCCAGTAAATCATCAGTATATTCCAAATAAATTCTCAGTAAAATACGCATAAATCTCCAGAAAATTCTCACTAAATTACTCCGTAAATTCCCAATTAATTCTCTGTAAATTACTTAGTAAATTCTCATTAAATTACTTAGTAAATTCTCAGTAAATTACTCAGTAAATTCCCAATAAATTCCCAATAAATTCTCAGTAAATTACTGAGTAAATTCCCATTAAATTCTCAGAAAATTTCTCAGTAAATTCCTAGTAAATTCTCAGTAAATTACTATGTAAATTCCCAGTAAATTTTCAGTAAATCCCAGTAAATTCTAATTAAATTACTCTATAAATTCTCAATAAATTCTTAGTAAATTACTTAGTGAATTCTAAGTAAATTCTCAGTAAATTACTTAGTAATTTCCAAGTAAATTCTCCGAAAATTCCCGGTAAGTTCCCGATAAATTATCAAAAAATTACATAATAAATTCCCGGTAAATTCTAATTAAATTATTCAGTAAATTCCCATTAAATTTTCAATAAATTCCTAGTAAATTCTTTGTGAATTGCTGAGTAAATTCCCATTAAATTCCCAGTAAATTATTGTGTAAATTCCCAATAAATTCTCAAAAAATTTCAAGTAAATTCTCAGTAAATTCCCAGTAATTTGTTACTAAATAGTCTGTAATTTCCCAGTAAATTCCCAGTAAATTCTCAGGAAATTCCCTTTGAATTCTATGTAAATTACTAAATAAATTCCTAGTAAATTCATGGAAAATTACTGTGTAACAACCCTCATTTTGACTTAGTCATACTTGCATACATTTATGGATGATCTTGTTTTAATATGTGCATTTGCAAATCTTGTCTTGGTTTGCTTGAATGATTGCTTGCACGCTTTGTTCTTGTCTGGTGTGTTGCCGAGGTCATCTTAAGCCTAGACACCTTCGAAACCTTTGTCACTTAGAACTATCTTGGAACCCCGTTGGTTGACATCCATCTTCACCCTGGCATATTGGCCGAAGATGTCACCATCTAGGCCGAGGTGCGCGTCGCCTAGGCCGAGATGTGCATCATCTGGGCCGAGATGTTAATATGTAGGCGTTCTAGATCCTTGATCCTTACATAAGTGATTTTGTTCCTGGTTCCCAAAAACCCCATTAGAGGTGTGGCACATCTAGGCCAAGGTGTGGCACAGCTAGGCCAAGTGTTGTCCTTCCTAGCCGAGATCATTTTTCCCTTACTTGTCGATGCCTTGTCCTTAGCCGAGATCATTACTTGCTGGAGTGCCCTTGCCGCCTAGCATGTTGAATACACTTTGTCTTACACATGTCTTGTCTTTCAAGCACCTTTTTGAGGAGAACCAATTCGGTAGTGCCACGTGTCCGAGCTGAGTGTTAAATCAACCAATGGAAGTTGCATAAAATTAAAAAATAGAAGTTCATTCAAGAATCTACAACAGAGGGATAAGTCAGTGTTTGTTGTGAGAAGCAGATCATTTGTATCAAATCTTGCCTTTGTTTATGAGAGAGACAGCTCTAGTGAAGAAGGAGGAGTTTGGCTAGAGAGGGTGACTTCGCGAGCTTGATCGTTAGAAGTTGAGCCGTTAGAAATTCGAGTTTTTTGAGGTTAGAATCTTAACCTATTCTTGTTGTTCTTTATTCATTCATCTACGCTTCATTGCCGATCAAATGCCTTTTCCCGCACACCAAATTCATCGATTAAAGTTTGGTTTTAGAAAGAGAAAAATGGTTTTTTCATTATTTTTGAGAAAGCCTCGGTTTATCCGAAAGTTGCATTAAACTCATGTTTTGTGGTTTGTTTTTGCTAAGATCCTTGAGTGTGGGTACTCGCCAGGTCCATGTTTTCGAAATTCCATAGCAATGAATCCTCAGCTTTTGTAATAGCAAGTTTCGATCTTTGCGATTTATCTTCCCAGTGTTTCATGTTTCCTTCAAGTTTGTTCATCCTCTGTGTTCCTTCATGTTATCAAAACGGGAAACCAGTTTTTCCCGACTACTTTTTGAATGTGGCCATCGAGCTACACCCATCGGCAGCGAGGTGTGGAGCCTCGCCTAGACCTTGTATTGCCCAGCGTGTGTTTCCAGGGATAAGAAAACTGTGTTCAATTTGATTTGACTAATAGATCGAGTATATGCAATGTAAAGCCAGTTGTGATAGTGCATTCCAATAACTTTGCACATATTGTTTAGACCTTGGACTGGCCGTCAGCACCCCGACGTTTGAAAGAACCTAGGTGAAGTGTGTATTTCTGATAAGTTATGTTATAAATGTTCCCATGAAGAAACATGCCTTTGCTTGTCTTAAATGATATTTTGTTAAGCATGAATGATTGTCTTAGTTTCGTAGCTCGTATCGTATTTGTTGAATGACCTTCTCGGATAAGTCCACTTGTGCTGGAGGACCTAAACTTCGCAGCACAATCTCGTTGAAGATCCTTGTGCTGGAGGCTATAACTTTCGCTACACATCTTGTTTTTGAAAGTCCTGTGCTGGAGGATCCCTAAACTTTCGCAGCACCCTTGATTTGACTCTAGTGTTAGAGGGCTATCGGGCCTTTGTAACATAGGTCCCTCGTGCTGGAAGGACTCTAAACTTTCGCAGCAACATTCTTTGTCTTGAAGTCCTTGTCTTGAGGACTCTAACCTTATTGTAGACCCTCGTTGAGCAACACACTCTATGCTTTGGTCCTTCTTTTCGACAGGAGCGTTACCGCGTGGAATATGTTGACGGAATATTATTGTTTTGTATATATATGCATCAGTAAGTATATTCCTTTGAAAACGTTGTGAAGATTTGTTAGATGGACGAGGTCCATTCCTTGTTTTAGTATAGGTTTGTCTTGGTATTATTTGAAAGGATCTTTCGCTTATTATTTCATGCAAACCCCTTTATTTATTTAAGCCTTCACTGAGTATCCAAGCTCACCCTCTATAAATATATTGAGGTGATGATACAAGAAAGAGGCGGTGAACGCTAGACTGTGATTTCTGGAGCTTCGTTTTTGGGTTTGTGAAAGTTATTCGGCTTAACCTTGCATTTTAGTCAGCAGTCTGAAAAATCATGCTTCTCGACTTGTAATATTTGTACT
>NW_021026282.1:196800-211761 GCF_004153795.1 Camellia sinensis | reverse complement strand
AAATTCTCAGTAAATTACTCAGTAAATTCCCAATAAATTCTTCGTAAATTACTTAGTAAATTCCCTGTAAATTCTCAATAAATTCCCAATAAATTGTCATTAAATTACTTAGTAAATTTCCAGTAAATTATCAGCATATTCCCAGTAAATTCTCAGTAAAATACGCATAAATTTCTAGAAAATTCTCACTAAATTACTCCGTAAATTCCCAATATATTCTCAGTAAATTCCCAATTAATTCTGTGTAAATTGCTTAGTAAATTCTCAGTAAATTTCCAGTAAATTCATAGTAACTTACCCAGTAAATTCTTAGTAAATTACTGAGTAAATTCCTATTAAATTCTCAGAAATTTTCTCAGTAAATTCCTAATAAATTCTCAGTAAATTACTATGTAAATTCCCAGTAAATTTTCAGTAAATTCCCAGTAAATTCTAATTAAATTACTTAGTAAATTCTAAGTAAATTCTCAGTAAATTATGCAGTAATTTCCACGTAAATTCTCAGAAAATTCCCAGTAAGTTCCTGATAAATTATCAAAAAATTACATAGTAAATTCCCAGTAAATTCTCATTAAATTATTCCGTAAATTCCCATTAAATTCTCAATAAATTTCCAGTAAATTTTTTGTGAATTACTGAGTAAATTTCCATTAAATTATTGTGTAAATTCCTAATAAATTCTCTGTAAATTCCAAGTAAATTCCCATTAAATTCTCAGTAAATTACTCATGAAATTCTAAGTAAATTCTCAGAAAATTACTCAGTAAATTTGAAGTAAAATTCTCAGTAAATTACTCACTAAATTCTCAGTAAATTACTCAGTAAATTACTCAGTAAATTCCCTGTAAATTCTCAGTAAATTACAAGTAAATTCTCTGTAAATTACAAAGTAAAGTTCCAAAAAATTCTGTGTGAATTACTAACTAAATTCCCAGTAAATTACACAGTAAATTACTGAGTAAATTTTAAGAAAATTCCATGTAAATTACTCAATGAATTCCTAGTAAATTACTCAATAAATTCCCAATAAATTACTGGGTAAATTCCCAGTAAATTACTAAGTTAATTCTTAGTAAATTTCCATGAAATTCTAATTAAATTACTCACTAAATTTCAAGTAAATTCACAGTAAATTATCCAGTAAATTCCCAGTGAATTATTAGTAAATTACTCACTAAATTCCCAGTAAATTCTAAGTAAATTACCAGTAAATTCTCCGTAAATTACTCAGTAAATTATTTAGTAAAATCCCAGTAAATTCTTAGTAAATTACTCTGTAAATTTGAAATAAATTCTCAGTAAATTAGTCAGTAAATGCCCGGTAAATTCTCACTAAATTACTCAGTAAATTCCAAGTAAATTTTCAGTAAATTACTCTGTAAATTCCCAGTAAATTCTTAGTAAAATACTCAGTATATTCCCAATAAATACTCTGAAAATTCACAGTAAATCCTCAGAAAATTATTAAGTAATTTCCCAGTAAATTCTCATTAAATTACTCAGAAAATTCTCAGTAAATTACACAGTAAATATTAAGTAAATTCACAGTAAATTACTGAGTAAATTCCAAGTAAATTCTCAGTAAATTTCCTGTCAATTCTCAATAAATTACTGAGTAAATTCCTAGTAAATTCTCCGTAAATTTCGAATAAATTATTTGTAAATTACTCAGTAAATTCCAAGTACATTCTCACTAAATTACTGTGTAAATTTCCAGTAAATTCTCCGTAAATTCCAAATAAATTATTTGTAAATTTCTCAGTAAATTTCAAGTAAATTCTCACTAAATTACTATGTAAATTCTAGTAAATTCTAAGTAAATTACTCAGTAAATTCCCAGTAAATTACAGAGTAAATTCCCAGTAAATTACTGAGTAGGTTGCCAGTAAATTCTCATTAAATTACTCAGTAAATTCTGAATAAATTCTCATTAAATTACTTAGTAAATTTCCGGTAAATTCTTATTAAATTACTAAGTATATTCATAGTAAATTGCTTAGTAAATTTCCAGTAAATTCTCAATAAATTCCCAATAAATTGTCATTAAATTACTTAGTAAATTTCCAGTAAATTATCAGTATATTCCCAGTAAATTCTCAGTAAAATACGCATAAATTTTCAGAAAATTCTCACTAAATTACTCCGTAAATTCCCAATATATTCTCAGTAAATTCCCAATTAATTCTCTGTAAATTACTTAGTAAATTTTCAGCAAATTCTCATTAAATTACTCAGTAAATTCCCAGTAAATTCCTAGTAAATTCTCCATAAATTCCTGAGTAAATTCCCGTTAAATTCTCAAAAATTTTCTCAGTAAATTCCTAGTAAATTCTCAGTAAATTACTATGTAAATTCCCAGTAAATTTTCAGTAAATTCCCCGTAAATTCTAATTAAATTACTCTGTAAATTCTCAGTAAATTACTTAGTAAATTCTAAGAAAATTCTCAGTAAATTACTCAGTAATTTCCAAGTAAATTCTCAGAAAATTCCCATTAAGTTCCGATTAATTATCAAAAAATTACATAGTAAATTCCCAGTAAATTCTCATTAAATTATTCAGCAAATTCCCATCAAATTCTCAATAAATTCCTAGTAAAGTCTTTGTGAATTGCTGAGTAAATTCCTATTAAATTCCCAGTAAACTATTGTGTAAATTCCCAATAAATTCTCAGAAAATTTCAAGTAAATTCTCAGTAAATTCCCAGTAATTTGTTACTAAATTGTCTATAAATTCCCAGTAAATTCTCAAGAAATTGCCTTTGAATTCTATGTAAATTACTAAATAAATTCCTAGTAAATTCACGGAAAATTACTGTGTCTTTTCCAAAAAAATTCTCAATAAATTCTCATTAAATAACTCAGTAAACGCCCAGTAAATCCTCAGTAAATTCCAAGTAAATTCTCCACAAATTACTCGTTAAATTCCAGTTAACTTCTTAGTAAATTACTAAGGAAATTCCCAGAAAATTCTCTATAAATTACTCCGTAAATTCCCAATAAATTTTCAATAAATTTCCAGAAAATTCTCATTAAATTACTCAGTAAATTCCCAGAAAATTATCAGTAAATTTTCAATAAATTCTCATTAAATTTCTCAGTAAATTCTCTGTAAATTCCCCGTAAATTACTGAGTAAATTCCCAGTAAATTACTCATTAAATTCTCAGTAAATTCCCAGTAAATTACTCCGTAAATTCCAAGTAAATTCTTAGTTAATTCTTTGTAAATTACTCAGTAAATTTCCTGTAAATTCTCAATAAATTACGCAGCAAATTTTCAGTAAATTTTCATTAAATTACCTAGCAAATTCCAAGTATATTCTTAGGAAATTCCCATTAAATTACTTAGTAAATTCCCATTAACTTCTCAGTAAATTACTCATTAAATTCTAAGTAAATTCTCAGAAAATTACTCAGTAAAATTCTCAGTAAATTACTCACTAAATTCCCAGTAAATTCTAGTAAATTACCAGTAAATTCTAAGTAAATTACAAGTAAATTCTCTACTAAGTAAATTCTTTGGTAAATTAAAAGTAAAAGTTCTAGTAAAGTTCTCTTGTAAATACTAAAGCTAAATCCATAAAATTCCTAGTAAATTACACAGTAAATGTACTGGAGTAAATTTAGAGAAAATTCTATGTAATTACTCATAAATTCTAGTAAATAACTCAATTAATTCACAATAATATTACTGTGTAAAATTCCCAGTAAATTCTCAGTAAATATACTCTGTAAATTCCCAAATAAATTCCAGTAAATTTTTCAGTAAATTTCAATTAAATTACTCAGTAAATCCCATATATTCTCAGTAAATTTACTGTAAAACAACCCTCACACTGACTTCTGTCATACTTGCATACATTCGTGCATGTCTTGCTTGTTATGTTAATTTGAAGGTTTATGTCTTGCCTTGATTTGCTTAAAGTTGCTTGCATGATTTTGTTCTTTGCTTAGTGTATGCCGTGTCGCGTAGCCGAGGTCATCTTGAGCTAGTGCCTGCTGAACCTTGTACTTAGAACTATTTTGAGATCTTTGTTCAACCCCATCTTTCACCTCGGGCATTTATTGCCGAGATGTTTTGCACTAGTAGAACACTTGTCCTTGGGCAGCGTATGCCTAGGCCGAGATGTGGCACACACCCGGGCCAGGTGTGGCACAGCTTAGTCCAAGTGTCGTCCTCGCTAAGCGAGTGTTTTGATATCCTTGTGTGCTGGGATCCTTGATTTGACCGATGTCATCTTATTACCGCGATGTGTCTTAACCCGAGCTTGCTACATACGCTTTGTCAGAGACTTGTCTTATCAATCAATCACCTTTTTGAGCTGAACTATCAACCGATAACGCCACGTGTCAGCTGATTGTTAAGCAGCCGACAGACCTTGAAACAAATCATTTTTCTTGTCTCAAATCTTTGTTTTTAGAGAGAGAGAAGCTCTAAGGAGGAGGAAGAAGAGTTCTTGAGTGAGAGTAGTCCTTTCCAAGCTTGGATCTCGTGGCTTGAACCGTTAGATTCGAGCTTTGGGTAGATTCTTGATCTACTTTGAAAGTTGTTATGGATTATCTAGCTGCATTGCATGATCGGATTTTGTGTTGCACGTCATGCATTGTTTAAGGTTGGTTTTGGAAAGAGAAAATTGGTTTTTCATGTGTTCTTGAAGAAAGTCCTCGTTTTGCTCCGAAGTTGGAACGAAAACCATGTTTTTGTGTTTGTTTCTTGCATAACTTTCTTGAATGGTACCCAGTGTCCTAAATTTATGAACTCTTGGCATGAAAACTCGATTTTTGTAACAATTGTGAGCTTGCTCCATCTTTCAAATGATCATGTTCTTCATATCTTCAAAGGAAAACCCAGGTTTTTCCTGACTTTGTTTAGCGGGACCTCGCTTTAAGTCCTCGGGATGGTACCCTGGTTGTTTCATGAAACGGGAAGCAGTGATTAAAGCTTCCAGCTTGTTTTGCTTTGTCCTTTACACTTGCAGATATGGCAAGAATGCGAGATCATTTGCATGTATATAGAGCTTGCTTTGAGAATGTGACTTGCCAGTGATTGTAGTCCTTGATATTTGCTTTGATCTACACCTGAAGAACTAGTGAGTTGGTATTTCTAATAAAGTATGTTACACTTGCTTTTGATAAATCTTGTTTGTTTGTTTTGACGTGGTATTTGTCTAAGCATGAATAAATGCCTTGTTTGATTGTTATCCTCGAAAGTCCCTTGTGCTGGAGGACTCTAAAACTTCGGCAGTACTATGTTAAAAGGATACGTCCTTGTTAAATCAGGCCTACGGACCGTAAGTAACACAAGTCCTTGTGCTGGAGGACTCTAAAACTTTCGCAGTACTACGTGTAAAAGGATACGGTCCTTGTAAATCGGGCTACGGGATAAAGTAAACAACAAGTCCCCTTGTGTGGAGGACCATAAAACTTCGCAGATGCCTTTGAACCAACGATTACGGATGCGTACAGCCTTGTACTGAATGAATGAATACGGTTCAATCCACTTGCTTCGCCGATGTTAGGATACTTGAATGATGAATACGGTTCATCCCTTGCTTCGCCGATGTTATTATACTTGAATGAGAATTCGGTTCATGCCTTGTCTTTGCTAAGTGTTGATGAGTTTGTTTTGAGGGACCTCGCTATATTCATGCAATAACCTTATTATTAGTACCATTCACTGAGTATTTTGTAACTCACCCTCTACTAATATGTGTAGTTGATGAGTCAGGACGGACGCGACGTGATAGATACTGGTTATTGCTTGTTTTGTTGATTCGGACTTATAAGTCGGCTTTGCTTTTGTATCTTACGTCGGCCGATAGCCTGGCTCTAATCGCATGTTCGGGCAAATCTTGAAATCCATGCTTCTTGACTTTGTATTCAAAGCTGTATTTTGTTATGATGTCGGCTTCGAGAAAGCCCTAGTAGATGCAAGATGTAAAGCATAGTATTTTTAACAACGATATTCATGTGGATCTGAATTGTGTAAGTTAATTGGGAAGTATGTTGTTGGCATTTCTTTGATCTCTGATCTACCGCATCAGCTTCTTAGTGGACCACTTGTAATTTTGGATTGATTGTTCCGCATGATTGTGTAGACCTCCCTAACCATACTTCTGACTGTGTTAGGTTTTTGAAAGTTGGCCTTGTTGACGGTACATTACGGATTACTGGGCCACACTCACAGCACATCAAACTACTGAGGAGCGTTTGGGGTCGATGACAATTTACAGAATGTCTTCGATAAATTTCATAAATTAAATATTCTAATTAAATTACTCATTAAATTTCAAGTACAATTCTCAGTAAATTACTCCACTAAATTACTCCAGTAAATTCTAAGTAAATTACCAAGTAATTTCTCCGTAAATTACTCAATAAATTATTCAGTAAAATCCCAGTAAATTCTTATAAATTACTTCTGTAAATTCCAAATAAATTCTCAGTAAATTAGTACCAGTAATTGCCCTGTAAATTCTCACTAAATTACTCATAATTCCAAGTAAATTACTCAGTAAATTTTTCAGTAAATTACTCTGTAAGTTCCCAGTAAATTCTTAGTAAATTAGCCTCAGTAATATTCCCAATAAAATAACTCTGAAAATTCACAGTAAATTCTTAGAAAATTATTAAAGTAATTTCCCAGTAAATTCTCATTAATTACTCAGAAAATTCTCAGTAAATTACATCAGTAAATATTCAGTAAATTCAGCCTAATTACTCAGTAAATTTCCAGTAAATTACTGAGTAATTCCAAGTAATACTCATAAATTTCCTGTCAATTCTCAAGAAATTACTGAGTAATTCCTCAGTAAATTCCTCCGTAAATTCGAATAAATTATTTGTAAATTATTCAGTAAATTCCAAGTAAATTCCTCACTAAATTTACGGTGTAAATTCCAAGTAAATTCTGTTCCGTAAATTTCGAATAAATTATTTTGAAATAAATTCCAGTATTCACGACCGCCAAACCGCCCATAGTAGTTTTTGGTGCCGTGACTGGCCAGTAATGTCCGTAATTAACCCGAAGGCCTAATACTTTGCAAAAACCCCCTTCACATAATCAGAGTTATAGAATATGGGGGCTAATACAATGCGGAGCAAGAATCTAAAATATCAGTGGTCTCATAAGAGCAGTGCAGTAAGTCGATGGAATGGCATAACAATCTTTACAGGCTTTTACAAACTTGAACATACAATTTAAAGCCAAGTACAAATAATACATATTACATCTACAAAGGGCTTTCACGAAGCCGACATAGAAAAAAATACATGAATGCAAGTTAAGAATATATCTCGATTGCCGACATAAACATGCATCCAAACATCTTCAAAACACACATCTCGGCGTAGCCCGACTTCTTTGCTTGTTCTCCATAATACATTAGGGAGGTGATTGATACTCAGTGAATGTACAAGTAAAAAGGGATTACAGAATGATTCCGGGTCTTTCAAAACAATACATAATAATCTGTCAAAACCAACTTATCCATAGTTGTACAAACCATGAATAAATTTTGTTGCATGAAAACTTATTGCAAAACTTACATACTTAACATGGTCAAACTTTAACATAACCACGGCTACCTTGGTCCTTCAAAACTTGTTGCTTAACATAGTGTGCTACATGCTTAAAGTCCCTAGCACATACGGATTGTGCCACTAATCTTAGTCCCCCCTGGCACGTACGGACTTCTCACATGTGTGCACTAATGGCCTTAAAGTCCGCCCTGCAACGTACGGATGTGCCACTAATCTGTAAGTCCCCTACACGTACGGAACTTTCCAAAGATTGAATTAAAACAAAGCTATAACTGATAACTTTGTCATTCAAACAAGCTTATACTTGATATATATAATAGCGGAATATCATTCATCTGCCGCTTTCCACAAATACTATTAAGTCAACAAAGCTAAGCTTTTCAAAAACCTTAGAACCATATTTTTTAGAAATAACCTATCACGCTAGTTCTTGCGACGTCCGGATCTACGGCAAGTCAAGTCCACCAAAACACATCGTCAAGTCCTATTGATGACTTTAAAAAAAGCTTCCACTGCAATGCAAATGATCTAGGGAAACAATGCTGAAACAAACCTAGGGAAAACAGCGCTACAACAGTCCTGAATGGAAATCACAAGATGATCTAAGCAAATGACCTAGCTGGGTGACTCAGGAGTTTGGCACGAGTCCACCGCTCTTGCCGAGGTGTTACCTAGCTTACAGTATGGCCAGCTGTCTGCCAGAGTGTTACATAGGTGCCGCACTGGTTGTACCTGGTTTTTCAGTGTGCATCCAAGATAAGACTAAGGAAGTGGATTACCAGGTAGCCAAGGTGCTGTGCTCTATGGCAACGAGTGGTCTCGTGACAACCTAGGGAAATGAAGCACTGGAATTCTGTTTCCTCCTGAAGACATGAAACATGAGCAATAGAAGAACATGAATGACTAAATCATAACTTGTTATTCGCAGATCTGGGATTCATGACACAATGAGTTCGAACACATGGACGGTACTCCATATTGAATCACGTAGGAAAACACCAAAACAGGATATTGGAGAGCTTTTTTCGGTCAAAACATACTTTTCTTGAGAACACATAAACATTTTCTCTTTCTAAACCGAACTTCAAGCAATGCATATGGCTGTACGAAATCATTAATCAATATCAATGCAATAATACATGAACATAAAGAAAACATGAGCAGAATCAAATCTAACTTTAGAACACCTCTAACGGTTCGTCCTAGGGATCAAGCTTGCAACTTATCTCCTCAAACTCCTCTCCCCTTCCTAGAGTCTCTCTCACTCTTCAAACAAGATACAAATGAGGGGTTCTCTCTCGCCGGCTGACTAAAACTCTCACTCGACACGTGGCACGTGGTTTGTTCTCTTTCAAAAAGGTGATAGATTGACAAGACAAGGCCCTGCAGGCGTACTCAAACAAGCTAGATACCAGGGAACTCCGGCAGTATGATCTCCGGTTAGGACAAAGCTTTTCGGCAAGTAGGCAATGACCTCGGCTAGGAATGAAACACTTGACCTAGCTGTGCCAACATCGGCTAGATGTGCCACACTCGGTTAAGGTCATTCCCCAGTCCCAGAGACAAGATACTATGGTGCAAGGATTAAGGATCTCGGAGCTAGGTGATAACACCTCGGCCAATATGCCTGGTGATGGTGGAGGTCACAAAAGTGGCTTCCACAGATGGTCCAGCGTGTAAGAGTTCAAGGTGTGACTTAGGCTTACAGATGACCTCCGGGTTGGCATGACCATGGCTTGGCATGCCTAGGCTTTAACATAGCAAGGAAGGAAACATGCATACACACTTTAGGACAAATCTCATAAGCACAAAACAGACAGGCACTTTACTAGGCATAAACTAAGTCAAAGCTCTGTCAAATGCAAGCTAACAGAACAAACACGCATGTACATGAACATGACTAGGAACATGAAGGGGTTATTACATACTTCCCCCTAAAGAAGTTTGGTCCCAAACCTTCACTTACCTATTGTCAAACACTCCCGACTGCTCGAGTTCTTATGCTCTTCTATCCATCCTTAGCTTTACTTGGACAATCTTAATACGGTGACCCATCTCATCACATTCAAGAGCTAACCCCGATGCAGTTGACAACTCCAATGTCGCTCTGGCAACTTGTACATTCGGCGCTGGCTCACCTTTCGTTTGTGTATTGGACATTGTCCACATTCGTGTCTTCCGGATTATGCTGGTTTGGCGATTGTCATAGGTCTCCTCTTTGTTTCTGTTCTCCCCTAAACCTGACTTCTGTTCGAAAAAAGTGGCTTCTGCAAGGATGCTTATTACACTCCAGCATACGTCGGCGATGTTAGGCAAATTAACCGGTCTTATGGCCTCGAAGTCCACGTCTCACTTGCGAGCTTTTGTATGTGTCGACCTTGTAGTGCATACATTGCAACTCGTGAAAGCACGATCATACTCCGCCACTTGTTTGCTAGCTGGGTACATCTGAATTCTGTGGTTTTTGCGATTCGGACTGAGTGGGAAATGCTTGCGATAGAACACTCCCAAAATTGGCCCAAGTCAAGTCTGTTATCCTTCGGATCATTCATCCACATCTCGAGCAGTCGTCCTCATGCGTCAAGTGAGTCTAAAACTTCCGTCGGTGCTGGGAAAAACCTCGAACACTTTCCAATCTCAAACCATGCGCGTCATCGGATCTAAAACTCCACTGGAACTTTGGGTTTCATCTTCTTGAAAATTCTGATCAGGGTCATGTCATTCCAATAAGTGGCTGCGGAGGTCACTTGTCGTTGGTGGTGGAACTGCAGTTTGGCCATTGTCGCTCCGGCCTGTGGAGGTGGACGGGTTCTGCCTGCTCTTAACTCGTCGGTCACCTTTTCAACCAAATCTTTCTAATCTTCTATTCTGTCCTCGGATTGACTCGGCCACTGGGGGTCTACTTTCTCATTGATACTGGGTATGCAGATGGTGACTCTTAGAATAAAATGAACAAAAAGGTATCGCAATAAACATGATCATGCGCATAAATGCTCATTAGCCGAGAATGATGCACACCTTTTTTCCAGGTAGCAAGCAACATGCATCATCTAACATTCTCTAAGCGACCATCCAGCTCTTTCAGATCAAAGTGTGTGAATAACGTACTATAATGATCTTGTCCTGATACCACTGTCAGACCCAAAACCGCCCCTAGTATTGGTGTCCGTGATGCCAGTAACATTACAAGGCCAACTCAAAAAATCACACATACAAGATAGATATAGGGCCACAAAGTGCGGAGCAATAACAAAATCAAGTGGCATTAAGAGCAGTGCATAAGTCAAATGAATGACATACTCTTTACATGAGCTTACTTGAACACATTAAGCCAGTACAAACAAATACATTTACACTTACAACGGCTTTCACAGCCGACATTAAAAAAATACATGAAATCAAGTAAGAATATAATCTCGGATGCCGACATAACTGCTACATCTTGAAACACACATCCGCGTAGCCGCTTCTTGCTTGTTACCTACATATATACATAGGGAGGGTGACTTGGATAACTCATTGATGACAGTAATAAGGGTTAATAATGATCTGGTTTCAAAACAAAGCATTAATATATCTTGTCAAACCATGACCTATCATAAGCTTGTACAAAATGAGATTAAATCTTTGTTCATCAACTTAATCTTGCAAATATACTTACATGTCGTAAAATAACTATAGGACATACCTCAGGATAACCTTGTCTTCAAAACTTGTTTGCTTTAGCATGTGTGCTACATGCTTAAAGTCCCCGTAGCACATACGGACGTTGTGCCATAAATTGTTAAGTCCTGGCACGTCGACTTACATTGTGCTATAATGCTAAAAGTCCCTAGAGTAACTGACTTGTGCCCATATGCTAAGCTCCCTACACGTAACGACTTCAAAGAGACATTAACAAAGCTTTATAACTTAAACTGTCTACAAAAAAGCTATACTTGATATATAATGATGATTATCTTCACTAATACTTTTATAAACCATAGCAAAGCTTATCAAAATTAAAAAGACATATCTTATAGAAATAACCATTCCCTAGTTCTGTGGACGTCGGGATCAATGCAAAGGTCAAGTCCTACATAGACACTATTCAACAGTCTATTGAGCATCCTTAAAACAAGCTTTCACATGAATGCAGAATGATCTCTGAAAATGCTGAAACACCTAGAATCACAATGCTGATCCAACTAGGTCCTGGAATGGATGCACAGTGAGATACTAGGCTAAAATGACCTAGCCTGGTAACTCAGGCAGGGCTGGCCGAGGTCCCAACACCTCTTGGCGAAGGTTGGTTAGTACTTCAGTATGCCAGCTGTCTGCGAGGTGTTAAAGTGCGCATGGTGTAAACATGGTTGGCCTAGGTGTGCAGTGGTACCTATGGTGTGCATTGCAAGATAAACCTAACGTGCAAGTGATCATGCAGTGAAAGTGTCTAGGCAGAGTGTTTCGGTGATCAACCTAGGGAAATGAAGCTGGAAATCTGGGTTTTCCATCCTGAAGTAACATGAAGAACATGATCTGAAGCACATGAATGCTAAAAATCATAACTTGTTATTGACGAGATCTGGTTCATGATCATGAGTTCGAAAACATGGACTGGGTACATACTTGAATAATAACGTGGAAACACAACCAAAATGGATCTTGGCAAGAGCTTTCGATCTAAAACATGACTTTTTTGAAGATACACATGAAACCATGTTTTCTCTTTCTTAAACCAACTTCAAAGCAATGCATGGTTACAATCATATTAATCATCGCAATGCTAATGACATGCATAAAGGAAACAACATGAGCAGATCAAGAATTAACTTAGACACAATCTAAGGTTCGATCTCTAGGATCGAAGCTTGCAAATCACTCTTCTCAAGAATCCTCTCCCCTTTCTAGAGCTCTTCTCTCTCTCTGCAAAAACCAAGATACAACTAAATGAGTGGGGTTTCTCTCTCTGCCGGTGACTTAAACTCTCAGCTCGGACTACTGTGCACGTTGTTGTTCTCTTCAAAAAGTATAGATGTAAAGACAAGGCCCTGCAAGGCGTATCTCAAGACAAGCAGATCAATGGAAACTCCGGCAAGTATGATCTCTGGCTAGAAAGAGCTTCGGAAGTAAGGTCCATGACTCGGCTAGGAGGATAACACTTGACTAGCTGTTGGCCAACCTCGGCCTATGAGTGCCAAGGCTCGGTCTAGGTCTTCAGTCTTGCAGATAAATAGATCACAAAGTAAGGATTACTAAGGATCTCGATCCTGTGATCACCGTCGCCAAATAGCCTAGGTGATGGTGGCGGTCGCAAAAGTGGTTCCAAGTGGTCCCAAGGTGTAAGGGTTCAAAGTGTGGACCTAGTTAAATGACCCTGGCTTGGCATGACCTAGGCTTGGCATGACCTGGCTTTAAACCATGCAATGAAGAACAAAACATGCATACAACACTTTCGGCAAATCTCATACGCACAAACAAACAGGCAGCCTTTACTTAGGCAAAACAAGTCAAGTCTGCAAGATGCAGCATTAACGAAGACAAAATGCAGCAATGTACATGAATCATGTAAGACATGAACTGGTTATTATACTTCCCCTAATAGAATTTGGTCCCCAACTCACTTACTTTGTTCAAACGACCCCGAGGTCTGGTTCTTCATCTCGTTCTTATCATCTCTTTAGCCTTATCCTTGGACAAATGCTTAATACGATACCATCTCACCAATTCAAGCAGCCCCGATGCCTTGCAGTGCAAACTTCCAAAGTCTTTCTGGCACTTGTACATTCGCCTGTGCGTCACCTTTCCCTGATTTGTGTTATTGAATTGTCCACATCGTCTTCTTGCTCGGCATTATGCTGGTCTTTGCGATTGTCATAGGTCTGCCTCTTTTTCTGATTCTCCCTAAACGCTGACTTCTGTTCATCGTTGGCTTCTGCAGGATGGCTTATCTAACTGCTCAGCATATGCGTCGGCATGTTAAGTCAATATTAACCCGTCTTGAATTTGGCCGAATCTCACTCTCAAACTTGCGACTTTCTTGTATTCGTTTCGACCATCTGAGGTGCTACCCTTGCAACTCGGTGAAGAAGCATCCATTACTGCCGCACTGGTTTTCTACGCTGGGTCAAGCATCTGAATTCTGTGTTTTTGCGATCTGGACACTGAGTGGAATGCTTGTCATAGAAAGCTCAAAAATTTGGCGCCAAGTCAGTCTGGGTTACCTTCTCATCATCATCCCCATCTTGAGCGTACGTCCTCTCATATGGAATGCTCGCTAATCGACACTCTTCTGAGCGTGCGTGCCTGGGCGAAAAACCTCGAACAACTTCTCCCATCTTCAAAATCATTCTTCTGCCTGCATCGCTCTATACCTCCATGGGACACTTTGGTGGGTTTCCTCTTCTTAAATTCCTGATAACGGTCATATGTGTCACTCCATATCAAAGCTGCTGCGGAGCACTTGTGGTAGGGTGTGGACTGCATGTTTGGCCAATCACTGTCTGCCGGCCTGTGATGGTGGTACCGTGTTCTGCTGCCGCCTCGCCTTAAACTCGTCGGTAACCAGCTTTCAACCTAATAGCTTTCCTAATCCTGTCTTATTTGTCCCTCGCGGATTGACTCGCATGGGGGTCACTCTTGCTCATATACCGGGGGTACAGTGATGTGACTCTTAGAATAAAATGAACAAATGACGTGTATCAAGTAAACATGATCATCCCGAGTAACAAAATGCCTCATGCGAGATGGATGCACAGCCTTTCAGTAGCAAGCACATATGCAATCCTAACATTCTCTAAGCGACAACTCCTATGCTTCTTAGGACATCAAAGTGGTTGTGAATATAGTATAACGATCTTGTGCTCTGATTACATTCTGTACACGATACCCAACCGCCCCTAGTAGTTTGGTGCCGTGACGGCCAGTAATCTCGTATTACCCTCTGAAAAAGGGGCCCCCCAACCCTTTTCCCCCAAAATTCACACATAATCAGTAAGATATAGGGTCCTCCACAAGTGGTGAATGCATAGAATCTACAAAATATGAAGTTGGTCCATGAAAGCAGTGATAAGTAAATGGAAATGACATACTCTTTACAGAGCTTACAACTTTGAACCTACCATTAAAGCCAAGTACAAAGAATACATATTACATTTACAAGGGCTTTCAGAGCGACATAGAAATAAAATACTATGAAAATGCAAGTAAGAAATATAATCTTTCGGATGCCGACATATAACATCATCCAGAAACATCGCTTGCAAAACCACATCTCGGCGTATGCCGACTCTTTTGCTTGTTACTTACATATATATCATAGGGAGGGGTGACTTTCGAATATCCAGTGAACTGGTAACAAGTAATAAAAAGGGCGTTACATGAATGATTCCCGGGTCTTTCAGAAACAGATGACATAATATTCTTGTCAAAACCAACCTAT
>NW_021026282.1:166187-196775 GCF_004153795.1 Camellia sinensis | reverse complement strand
TTATTCCAACCCTTATTGCTGAAAACTGGATCCGACAAATTGAAAAGATGTTCAACACAATGGGAATAACTAAACACATTGATAGGATTGCTCTAGCAGTTTACCAACTAAAAGGGGAAGTAGATCATTGGTGGGCCCTGATTCGAGAATCCAGGGACATCACCGCAATGACATGGGCGCAGTTTAAGGAGTTATTTTTGGGAAGTACTTTCCGAACACAGTCAAACAAGAAAGAATTCGTGAATTTCTGAATCTAGAACAAGGCACGATGACGGTCACCTAATACGTGGCAAAGTTCGAGGAGTTAGCGCGTTATGCGACTCGATAAGTAGTAAACGATGAAGACAAAGCACAAAATTTTGAATGGGGTCTAGACCTATAATTTGAGGAAGAGACCCTATAATTTGAGGAAGAGTTTTGCCCATGCGATTTCCCACTTTTGCAAATGTGGTTGACACAACACTTAATTCAGAATGGGAAGTGGCAGATTCCAAGAGGATTTGGAGTTTGAATGGATAATCCTATGGAAGGGTGGCTAACCCTTCCACCTTCAACAAGGTTTAAATCACATTTTAAAGCCTAAAAACACTCTGGTTTTTAGTATTTAAAACAAAGGATGGCGAACAAGAGGATAAAAGAAAAGGCAATGCAAAGAGTTCAAAGATCAACCTGTTGAAAAGAGGAAGAGCTTCTTGATTCACAAACTTCAATCCAAACACTCTCAAGTATTTGAAATCAGTATCAAAACTTCAGCCAAAAGCTTCAATGGTGTATCTATATTCAAGAGGGTAGATAATGCTTTGTGTGCCTTTGGAAATGCTTGCTCACTAAGTTTTCTAATCCTAAACTCAGAGATGAGGTGTTGTATTTATAGAATTTCAACTTCTCACGTCGGAAATATCTTCAAAAGAGAACAACTGATCAAAGCCCGTGCATGGGAGCATCCTGCTGTTGCAAAAATATTTGCTTCGCTAAACATGGCCGGCCAGCCAATCAATTGTACAGCTGACCCAATAAAGTGGCATGTCTGTCAACTTTTGATCCTGCTACTGTGTGAGTAGTCAGGATATAAAATAGAAAATAAAAATAAATAAAAGATTTTGGTCCAAATGGGGTGCAAGGTTTGGGTTTGAAGCTCAAAATTGAATTCTTTTGCTAAAAATTTGAAAGATTACACAATATAACATTTCATCATCCAATATTTAGAATGAAATGCCCAAGTCTTAAGAGCAGTCAAAATAGGGTATCTAGAATTCGCTAGTTAAATCCCGGTGTATTGTTGTATTATATTACCGATGTTCCCAAAATTTGGGGCATCACAACTTGGTATCAGAGCTTAGGTTCAACCCTGACCCACGCGTTTCGACTCGTAATTAGAAACAACCTTGCCACTTACTATATTACATCATGATAACACTTACGTATTCTAAAAACCAGAAGACGTCAAAAATTAAAATTTTATTGATGAACCTTAGAACACTTCTTCGAATTTCAAGCATGGCAATGTCAGATCCAAGTCAATAACAAAGCAAAACATGTTGGGAGTCTAAACACTGCTCCCGTCTCACGAAGACACACTGGGTACCAACCAGGTCTTTGCCGAGGTCCCACATCTCCTTGCCGAGGTTTGGTCCCAATGGCCCGATTCAAAAACAAAGTCGGGAAAACCTGGGTTTCCCTTTGAAGAACATGAAGAACATGATGAACATGATCATGAGGAAAAATGAATGCAAGATCACAACTTGGTACAAAAAATCTGAGTTTTCAAGCCAAGAGTTCAAAACATGGACCTGGGTACCCATACAAGAAGGTCATGCAAGAGCAAACACAAAAACATGATTTCGGTTCCAACTTTTGAATCAAAACGAGACTTTCTTCAAGAACATATGAACACTATCTTTTTCTTCCGAAACCAACTTCAAATCGATGCATGACATGCAAAACAGATCCGATCATGCAATGCAGCTAGATGATTAATATCAACAAACAAAGTAGATCAAGGTTCTTACCTCAAAACTCGGATCCAACGGATCAAACCACGAAGATCAAGCTTGGAAGACTTACTCTCACTCAAGAACTTCTCTTCCTCTTCTCTAGAGCTTCTCTCTCTAAAAACAAAGATTTGAGACCAAAATGACTTGTTTCTAAGTCTGCCGGCTATCTTAATAATCAGCTCGGACACATGGCGCTATCGGGTTGGCTCAACTCAAAAAGGTGATTGATAGATAAGACAAGTCTCTGACAAAGCGTACGCAACAAGCTGGGTAAAGTACATCGGCAAATAATGACATTGGCTCAAATCAAGGATCCGACAACAGGGTAACATAGACATCGGCTAGGGAGGACGGCACTTGACTAAGCTGTGCCACACCTTGGCCGGGGTATGCCACATCTCAGCCTAGGCCATACCTGCCTGCGGACAAGGTTCGCTAAGTGCAAAACATCTCGGCAATAATGCTCGAGGTGAAGATGGGGGTCGACCAAGGTCTCAAAACAGTTCTAAGTACAAAGGCTCAGTGTTGGTCAAATCTCAAGATGACCTCAGCTACATGCCGAGCAAAGAACAAAATCACGCAAGCAATACTTAAACAAAACAAGGCAAGGCAAAACTAGCAAAATAACATATCAAGACAAGATCATGCATGAATGTATGCAAGTATGACAAGAATAGGGTGAGGGTTGTTACAGAAAACATGCTGGGAAACATCTAGGGAAAACATGCTGGGAAACATCTAGGGAAAACATGCTGGGTACTAACCAGGTCTTGGAATGGATGCACAGAAATGATCTAGGCAAAAATGACCTAGCTGAGTGAACTCAGGAGGTCTTGGCCCAGGTGTGGTTACTCTTGGCCGAGGTGTGATTACCTAGGCTTCAGTATGCAGCTGCCTGCCGAGGTGTTACAAGGTGCCGGCAAGGGTGTACCATGGTCGGCCTAGGTGTGCAGTGGTTAGCCTAGGTGTGCATGCAAGATAAACTAACGTGCAAGTGATCATGCAAGGTAGGCCAAGGTGAGATACGATGCTTGGCCTAAGTGTGTGATCTAGGCAAGAGTGGTCTCGGTGATCACACCTAGGGAAATGAAGCCTGGAAATCTGGGTTTCATCCTTGAAGAACATGGGCATGAAGAACATGAAGACATGAATGCTAAAATCATAACTTGTTATTATAAAATCTAAGGTTTCATGCTAGAGTTCAAAAACATGGACCTTGGTACCATACTTGAAGATCAATATGAAAACAACAGAAAACATGGATCTTGATACAAACTTTCGGATCAAAACATGATTTTCTTCAAGAACACATGAATATCACTTTCTCTTTCTAAAACCGAACTTCAAAGCAATGCATGGTTCATGAAACATGCTAGATCATGCAATGCGATTAGATCAACATAAAGAATAACAAGAGTAGATCACGAATCTAACCTTAAAACACGGATCTAACGGTTCGATCTCTAGGGATCAAGCTTGGAAATCTACCTCTCTCTAGAATTCCTCTTCCTCTTCCCAGAGCTTCTCTCTCTTCTAAGACAAGGATATAGCAAATGATATGTTTTTCTCTCTCTGCCGGCTGATTTAACCCTTTGCAGGGATACGTGGCACTACCGGATTAGTTCTCCTCAAAAGGTGATAGAAAGACAAGACAAGTGTATGACAAAGTGTGTACAACAAGCTAGATGACATGGGCACTCCGGCAGGTAATGATCTCGGCTAAGGACATAGGCTTCGGCAAGTAAGGTCTCAATGATCTCGGCTAAGAAGGATAACACTTGGCCAAGCTGTGCTACACCTCGGCCTAGATGTGCCACACCTCGGTCTAGGTCATTCCAGTCCTGGAACAAGATCACTAGGTGCAAGGATCAAGGATCTAGGGCGCCTAGATGATAACATCTCGGCCTAGATGATGCACATCTCGGCCTAGATGATCACATCTCGGCCAATATGCCTAGGTGATGGTGGAGGTCAACCAAAGTGGTTCCAAGATGGTCCTAGGGGTAAGAGGTTCAAAGGTGTGACCTAGACTTAACATGACCTAGGCTTGGCATGACCTAGGCTTAACATGACCTAGGCTTGACATGACCTAGGCTTAGCATGACCTAGGCTTAACATGACCTAGACTTGGCATGACCTAGGCTTGACATGACCTAGGCTTGACATGACCTAGGCTTGGCATGTCCTAGGCTTGACATGACCTAGGCTTGGCATAGCAGGGGAGGAACAAAGCATGCAAGCAACACTTAAGCAAAACAAGACAAGATTCATGAATGTAAACTTAGCAAGACAAAGTTATGTAAATGCACATGAACATGACTAAGACATGAATATGGGTTGTTACATGAGTAAATTCCCATTAAATTATTGTGTAAATTCCCAGTAATTTGTTACTAAGTTGTCTGTAATTTCCCTGTAAATTCTCAGTAAATTCTCAGCAAATTCCCTTTGAATTCTATGTAAATTACTAAATAAATTCCTACTAAATTCACGGAAAATTACAGTGTCTTTTCCCAGAAAATTCTCAATAAATTCTCATTAAATAACTCAGCAAACGCCCAGTAAATCCATAGTAAATTCCAAGTAAATTCTCCAGAAATTACTCGTTAAATTCCAGTTAACTTCTTAGTAAATTACTAAGGAAATTCCCAGAAAATTCTCTGTAAATTACTCCGTAAATTCCCAGTAAATTTTCAATAAATTTCCAAAAAATTCTCATTAAATTACTCAGTAAATTCCCAGTAAATTATCATTAAATTTTCAGTAAATTCTCATTAAATTTCTCAGTAAATTCTATGTAAATTCCCCATAAATTACTCAGTAAATTCTCAGCAAATTACTCATTAAATTTCCAGTAAATTCTTAGAAATTCCCAGTAAATTACTCCATAAATTCCCAGTAAATTCTCAGTTAATTCTTTGTAAATTACTCAGTAAATTTCCTATAAATTTCTCAATAAATTACTCAGCAAATTTCTAGTAAATTTTCATTAAATTACTCAGGAAATTCCGAGTATATTCTCAGTAATTTCCCATTAAATTACTTAGTAAATTCCCATTAAATTCTCAGTAAATTACTCATTAAATTCTAAGTAAATTCTCAGAAAATTACTCAGTAAATTCTAAGTAAATTACAAGTAAATTCTCTGTAAATTACTAAGTAAAATTCCAGTAAATTCTCTTAAAATTACTTACTAAATTCCCAGTAAATTCCCAGTAAATTTCTTGTAAATTACACAGTAAATTACTGAGAAAATTTTGAGAAAATTCCATGTAAATTACTTATTAAATTTCTAGTAAATTACTCAATAAATTCCCAATAAATTACTGGGTAAATTCCCAGTAAATTATCAGTAAAATTCTCAGTAAATTACTCTGTAAATTCGCAATAAATTCTCAGTAAATTTTCAGTAAATTCTCATTAAATTACTCAGTATATTCCCAGTAAATTTCCATTAAATTCTAATTAAATTACTCACTAAATTTCAAGTAAATTCTCAGTAAATTACCCAGTAAATTCCCAGTGAATTCTCAGTAAATTGCTCACTAAATTCCCAGTAAATTCTAAGTACATTACCAGTAAAGTCTCCGTAAATTACTCAGTAAATTATTCAGTAAAATCCCAGTAAATTCTCAGTAAATTACTCTATAAATTCCAAATAAATTCTCAGTAAATTAGTCAGTAAATGCCCGGTAAATTCTCACTAAATTACTCAGTAAATTCCAAGTAAATTTTCAGTAAATTGCTCTGTAAATTCCCAGTAAATTCTTAGTAAATTACTCAGTATATTCTCAATAAATACTCTGAAAATTCACATAAATTCTCAGAAAATTATTAAGTAATTTCCCAGTAAATTCTCATTAAATTACTCAGAAAATTCTCAGTAAATTACACAGTAAATATTCAGTCAATTCACAGTAAATTACTCAGTAAATTACTGAGTAAATTCCAAGTGAATTCTCAGTAAATTTCCGGACAATTCTCAATAAATTACTGAGTAAATTCCCAGTAAATTCTCCGTAAATTCCGAATAAATTATTTGTGAATTACTCAGTAAATTTCAAGTAAATTCTCACTAAATTACTGTATAAATTCCCAGTAAATTCTCTGTAAATTCCGAATAAATTATTTGTAAATTACTCAGTAAATTCCAAGTAAATTCTCACTAAATTACTATGTAAATTCCCAATAAATTCTAAGTAAATTACTCAGTAAATTACAGAGTAAATTCCCAGTAAATTACTAAGTAGATTCTTAGTAAATTCTCATTAAATTACTAAGTAAATTTCGAATAAATTCTCATTAAATTACTTAGTAAATTCCCAATAAATTCCCGGTAAATTCTTATTAAATTACTCAGTATATTCATAGTAAATTGCTTTATAAATTTCCAGTAAATTCTCAGTAAATTCCCTGTAAATTCTTAGTAAATTCCCAATAAATTGTTATTAAATTACTTAGTAAATTCTCAGTGAATTTCCAGTAAATTATCAGTATATTCCCAGTAAATTCTCAGTAAAATACGCATAAATTTCCAAAAAATTCTCACTAAATTACTCCGTAAATTCCAAATATATTCTCAGTAAATTCCCAATTAATTCTCTGTAAATTACTTAGTAAATTCTCAGTAAATTCCCAATAAATTACTCAGTAAATTCCCAGTAAATTCTCCGTAAATTCCTGAGTAAATTCCCATTAAATTCTCAGAAATTTTCTCAGTAAATTCCTAGTAAATTCTCAGTAAATTACTATGTAAATTCCCAGTAAATTCTAATTAAATTACTCTGTAAATTCTCAATAAATTTTCAGTAAATTACTTAGTAAATTCTAAGTAAATTCTCAGTAAATTACTCAGTAATTTCCAAGTAAATTCTCAGAAAATTCCCAGTAAGTTCCCGATAAATTATCAAAAAATTACATATTAAATTCCCAGTAAATTCTCATTAAATTATTCAGCAAATTCCCATTAAATTCTCAACAAATTCCCAATAAATTCTTTATGAATTACTGAGTCAATTCCAATTAAATTTCCAGTAAATTATTGTGTAAATTCCCAATAAATTTTCAGTAAATTCCAAGTAAATTCTCAGTAAATTCTCATTAATTTGTTACTAAATTGTCTGTAATTTCCCAGCAAATTTCTAGTAAATTCTCAGGAAATTCCCTTTGAATTCTATGTAAATTACTAAATAAATTCCTAGTAAATTCACGAAAAATTACAGCGTCTTTTCCTAGAAAATTCTCATTAAATAACTCAGTAAATGCCCTGTAAATCCTCAGTAAATTCCAAGTAAATTCTCTATAAATTACTCGTTAAATTCCAATTAACTTCTTAGTAAATTACTAAGGAAATTCCCAGAAAATTCTCTGTAAATTACTCCGTAAATTCCCAGTAAATTTTCAATAAATTTCCAGAAAATTCTCATTAAATTACTCAGTAAATTCCCAGTAAATTATCAATAAATTTTCAGTAAATTCTCATTAAATTTCTCAGTAAATTCTATGTAAATTCCCCGTAAATTACTCAGTAAATTCCTAGCAAATTACTCATTAAATTTTCAGTAAATTCTTAGTAAATTCTCAGTAAATTACTCCATAAATTCCCAGTAAATTCTCAGTTAATTCTTTGTAAATTACTTAGTAAATTTCCAGTAAATTCTCAATAAATTACTCAGCAAATTTCAAGTAAATTTTCATTAAATTACTCAGTAAATTCCGAGTATATTCTCAGTAAATACGCATTAAATTACTTAGTAAATTCCCATTAAATTCTCAGTAAATTACTCATTAAATTCTCAGAAAATTACTCAGTAAATTCGAAGAAAAATTCTCAGTAAATTACTCACTATATTCCCAGTAAATTCTTAGTAAATTACTCAGTAAATTCCCAGTAAATTCTCAGTAAATTCTCAGTAAATTCTAAGTAAATTACAAGTAAATTCTCTGTAAATTACTAAGTAAAGTTCCAGTAAATTCTCTATAAATTACTTACTAAATTCCTAGTAAATTACACAGTAAATTACTGAGTAAATTTTGAGAAAATTCCATGTAAATTACTCAATAAATTCCTAGTAAATTACTCAATAAATTCCCAATAAATTTTGTGGGTAAATTCCCAGTAAATTATCAGTAAAATTCTCAGTAAATTACTCTGTAAATTCGCAGTAAATTTTCAGTAAGTTCTCATTAAATTACTCAGTAAATTCCTAGTATATTCTCAGTAAATTTCCAGTAAATTCTCAGTAAATTTCCAATAAATTCTAATTAAATTACTCACTAAATTTCAAGTAAATTCTCAGTAAATTACCCAGTAAATTCCCAGTGAATTCTCAGTAAATTTCTCATTAAATTCCCAGTAAATTCTAAGTACATTACCAGTAAATTCTCCGTAAATTACTCAGTAAATTATTCCGTAAAATCCTAGTAAATTCTCAGTAAATTACTCTGTAAATTCCAAATAAATTCTCAGTAAATTCCAAGTAAATTTTCAGTAAATTACTCTGTAAATCCCAGTAAATTCTTACTAAATTACTCAGAATATTCCCAATAAATACTCTGAAAATTCACATAAATTCTAAAAAAATTATTAAGTAATTTCCCAGTAAATTCTCAGTAAATTACACAGTAAATATTCAGTAAATTCACAGTAAATTACTCAGTAAATTCTCAGTAAATTACTGAGTAAATTTCAAGTAAATTGTCTGTAATTTCCCAGTAAATTCTCACTAAATTACTCAGTAAATTCCAAGTAAATTTTCAGTAAATTACTCTGTAAATTCCCAGTAAATTCTTAGTAAATTACTCAGTATATTCCCAATAAATACTCTGAAAATTCACAGTAAATTCTCAGAAAATTATTAAGTAAGTTCCCAGTAAATTCTCATTAAATTACTCACAAAATTCTCAGTAAATTACACAGTAAATATTTAGTAAATTCACAGTAAATTACTCAGTAAATTACTGAGTAAATTCCAAGTAAATTCTTAGTAAATTTCCTGTCAATTCTCAACAAATTACTGAGTAAATTCCCAGTAAATTCTCCGTAAATTCTGAATAAATTATTTGTAAATTACTCAGTAAATTCCAAGTAAATTCTCACTAAATTACTGTGTAAATTCCCAGTAAATTCTCCGTAAATTCCGAATAAATTATTTGTAAATTACTCAGTAAATTTCAACTAAATTCTCACTAAATTACTATGTAAATTCCCAGTAAATTCTAAGTAAATTACTCAGTAAATTCCCAGTAAATTCTCAGTAAATTACAGAGTAAATTCCCAGTAAATTACTGAGTAGATTGCCAGTAAATTCTTAGTAAATTCTCATTAAATTACTCAAAAATTCCGAATAAATTCTCATTAAATTACTTAGTAAATTCCGATTAAATTCCCAGTAAATTCTTATTAAATTACTCAGTATATTCATAGTAAATTGCTTAGTAAATTTCCAGTAAATTCTCAGTAAATTCCTTGTAAATTCTCAATAAATTCCTAATAAATTGTCATTAAATTACTCAGTAAATTCTCAGTAAATTTCCAGTAAATTATCAGTATATTCCTAGTAAATTCTCAGTAAAATACGCATAAATTTCCAGAAAATTCTCACTAAATTACTCTGCCAATTCCCAATATATTCTTAGTAAATTCCCAATTAATTCTCTATAAATTACTTAGTAAATTCTCAATAAATTTCCAGTAAATTCTCATTAAATTACTCAGTAAATTCCCAGTAAATTACTCTGTAAATTCCTAGTAAATTCTCAGTAAATTCTAAGTAAATTCTCAGTAAATTACAGAGTAAATTCCCATTAAATTCTCAGAAATTTTTTCAGTAAATTCCTAGTAAATTCTCAGTAAATTACTATGTAAATTCCCAGTAAATTCCCAGTAAATTCTAATTAAATTACTCTGTAAATTCTCAATAAATTCTCAGTAAATTACTTAGTAAATTCTAAGTAAATTCTCAGTAAATTACTCAGTAATTTCCAAGTAAATTCTCAGAAAATTCCCATTAAGTTCCCGATAAATTATCAAAAAATTACATAGTAAATTCCCAGTAAATTCTCGTTAAATTATTCAATAAATTCACATTAAATTCTCTATAAATTCCTAGTAAATTCTTTGGGAATTGCTAAGTAAATTCCCATTAAATTCCTAGTAAATTATTGTGTAAATTCCCAATAAATTCTCAGAAAATTTCAAGTAAATTCTCAGTAAATTCCTAGTAATTTGTTACTAAATTGTCTGTAATTTCCCAGTAAATTCTCAGCAAATTCCCTTTGAATTCTATGTAAATTTATAAATAAATTCCTAGTAAATTCACGGAAAATTACAGTGTCTTTTCCCAAAAAATTCTCAGTAAATTCTCATTAAATAACTCAGTAAACGCCCAGTAAATCCTCAGTAAATTCCAAGTAAATTCTCCATAAAGTACTCGTTAAATTCCAGTAAACTTCTTAGTAAATTACTAAGGAAATTCCCAGAAAATTCTCTGTAAATTACTCCATAAATTCCCAGTAAATTTTCAATAAATTTGCAGAAAATTCTCATTAAATTACTCAATAAATTCCAGTAAATTATCAGTAAATTTTTAGAAAATTCTAATTAAATTTCTCAGTAAATTACTCATTAAATTCTCAGTAAATTCTGAGTAAATTCTCAGTAAATTCCCAGTAAATTACTCTGTAAATTCCTAGTAAATTCTCAGTTAATTTTTTGTAAATTACTCAGTAAATTTCCTGTAAATTCTCAATAAATTACGCAACAAATTCCCAGTAAATTTTCATTAAATTAATCAGCAAATTCCGAGTATATTCTCACTAAATTCCCATTAAATTACTTAGTAAATTCCCATTAATTTCTCTGTAAATTATTCATTAAATTCTATGTAAATTCTCAGAAAATTACTCAGTAAATTCGAAGTAAAATTCTCAGTAAATTACTCTATGTAAATTCTCAGAAAATTACTCAGTAAATTCGAAGTAAAATTCTCAGTAAATTACTCACTAAATTCCCAGTAAATTACTCAGTAAATTCTCAGTAAGTTACCAATAAATTCTAAGAAAATTACAAGTAAATTCTCTGTAAATTACTAAGTAAAGTTCCAGTAAATTTTCTGTAAATTACTAACTAAATTTCCAGTAAATTCCTAGTAAATTACACAGTAAATTACTGAGTAAATTTTGAGAAAATTCCATGCAAATTACTCAATAAATTCCTAGTAAATTACTCAATAAATTCCCAATAAATTACTTGGTAAATTCCTAGTAAATTATCAGTAAAATTCTCAGTAAATTACTATGTAAATTTCCAATAAATTCTCAGTAAATTTTCAGTAAATTTTCATTAAATTACTCAGTAAATTCCCAGTATATTCTCAGTAAATTTGCAGTTAATTCTCAGTAAATTTCCATTAAATTCTGATTAAATTACTCACTAAATTTCAAGTAAATTCTTAGTAAATTATCCAGCAAAATCCTAGTGAATTCTCAGTAAATTACTCACTAAATTCCCAGTAAATTACCAGTAAATTCTTTGTAAATTACTCAGCAAATCATTCAGTAAATTATTCAGTAAAATCCTAGTAAATTCTCAGTAAATTACTCTGTAAATTCCAAATAAATTCTCAATAAATTAGTCAGTAAATGCCCGGTAAATTCTCACTAAATTACTCAGTAAATTCCAAGTAAATTACTCAATAAATTCTCAATAAATTTTCAGTAAATTACTATGTAAATTCCTAGTAAATTCTTAGTAAATTACTCAGTATATTCCCAATAAATACTCTGAAAATTCACAGTAAATTCTCAGAAAATTATTAAGTAATTTCCCAGTAAATTCTCATTAAATTACTTAGAAAATTCTCAGTAAATTACACAGCAAATATTCAGTAAATCCACAGTAAATTACTTAGTAAATTCTCAATAAATTACTCAGTAAATTCCAAGTAAATTCTCAGTAAATTTCCTGTCAATTCTCAATAAATTACTGAGCAAATTCCCAGTAAATTCTCCGTAAATTCCGAATAAATTATTTGGAAATTACTCAGTAAATTCCAAGTAAATTCTCGCTAAATTACTGTGTAAATTCCTAGTAAATTCTCCGTAAATTCCGACTAAATTATTTGTAAATTACTCAGTAAATTCCCAGTAAATTACTGTGTAGATTGCCAGTAAATTCTCAGTAAATTCTCATTAAATTACTCAGTAAATTCTGAATAAATTCTCATTAAATTACTTAGTAAATTCCCAATAAATTCTCGATAAATTCTTATTAAATTACTCAGTATATTTATAGTAAATTGCTTAGTAAATTTGCAGTAAATTCTCAGTAAATTCCAAATAAATTCTCAGTAAATTCTCAATAAATTTTCAATAAATTGTCATTAAATTACTCAGTAAATTCTCAGTAAATTTTCAATAAATTATCAGTATATTCCCAGTAAATTCTCAGTAAAATACGTATAAATTTCCAGAAAATTCTCACTAAATTACTCCGCCAATTCCCAATATATTCTCAGTAAATTCCCAATTAATTCTTTGTAAATTACTTAGTAAATTCTCAGTAAATTTCCAGTAAATTATCATTAAATTACTCAGTAAATTCCCAGTAAATTACTCAGTAAATTTCCAGTAAATTCTCGCAAAATCCTAGTGAATTCTCAGTAAATTACTCACTAAATTCCCAGTAAATTCTTAGTAAATTACTCAGTAAATTCCCAGTAAATTCTCAGTAAATTCCCAGTAAATTCTAAGTAAATTACAAGTAAATTCTCTGTAAATTATTAAGTAAAGTTCCAGTAAATTTTCTGTAAATTACTTACTAAATTCCAGTAAATTCCTAGTAAATTACACAGTAAATTACTGAGTAAATTTTGAGAAAATTCCATGTAAATTACTCAATAAATTCCTAGTAAATTACTCAATAAATTCCCAATAAATTACTTGGTAAATTCCTAGTAAATTATCAGTAAAATTCTCAGTAAATTACTATGTAAATTTCCAATAAATTCTCAGTAAATTTTCAGTAAATTTTCATTAAATTACTCAGTAAATTCCCAGTATATTCTCAGTAAATTTGCAGTTAATTCTCAGTAAATTTCCATTAAATTCTGATTAAATTACTCACTAAATTTCAAGTAAATTCTTAGTAAATTATCCAGCAAAATCCTAGTGAATTCTCAGTAAATTACTCACTAAATTCCCAGTAAATTACCAGTAAATTCTTTGTAAATTACTCAGCAAATCATTCAGTAAATTATTCAGTAAAATCCTAGTAAATTCTCAGTAAATTACTCTGTAAATTCCAAATAAATTCTCAGTAAATTAGTCAGTAAATGCCCGGTAAATTCTCACTAAATTACTCAGTAAATTCCAAGTAAATTCTCAGTAAATTTCCTGTCAATTCTCAATAAATTACTGAGCAAATTCCCAGTAAATTCTCCGTAAATTCCGAATAAATTATTTGGAAATTACTCAGTAAATTCCAAGTAAATTTTCGCTAAATTACTGTGTAAATTCCTAGTAAATTCTCCGTAAATTCCGACTAAATTATTTGTAAATTACTCAGTAAATTCCAAGTAAATTACTTAGTAAATTCCCAGTAAATTCTAAGTAAATTACTCAGTAAATTACAGAGTAAATTCCCAGTAAATTACTGTGTAGATTGCCAGTAAATTCTTAGTAAATTCTCATTAAATTACTCAGTAAATTCTGAATAAATTCTCATTAAATTACTTAGTAAATTCCCAATAAATTCTCGATAAATTCTTATTAAATTACTCAATATATTTATAGTAAATTGCTTAGTAAATTTGCAGTAAATTCTCAGTAAATTCCAAATAAATTCTCAGTAAATTCTCAATAAATTTTCAATAAATTGTCATTAAATTACTCAGTAAATTCTCAGTAAATTTTCAATAAATTATCAGTATATTCCCAGTAAATTCTCAGTAAAATACGTATAAATTTCCAGAAAATTCTCACTAAATTACTCCGTAAATTCCCAATATATTCTCAGTAAATTCCCAATTAATTCTTTGTAAATTACTTAGCAAATTCTCAGTAAATTTCCAGTAAATTCTCATTAAATTACTCAGTAAATTCTTAGTAAATTACTCAGTAAATTCCCAATAAATTCTCTCTAAATTCCTGAGTAAATTCCCTTTAAATTCTCAGAAATTTTCTCAGTAAATTCCTAGTAAATTTTCAGTAAATTCTCAATAAATTCTCAGTAAATTACTTAGTAAATTATAAGTAAATTCTCAGTAAATTACTCAGTAATTTCCAAGTAAATTCTCAGAAAATTCCCAGTAAGTTCTCGATAAATTATCAAAAAATTACATAGTAAATTCTCATTAAATTATTCAGTAAATTCCCATTAAATTCTCAATAAATTCCAAGTAAATTCTTTGTGAATTACTAAGTAAATTCCCATTAAATTATTGTGTAAATTCCTAATAAATTCTCAGTAAATTCCAAGTAAATTCTCAGTAAATTTTCAGTAATTTGTTACTAAATTGTCTGTAATTTCCCAGCAAATTCCCTTTGAATTCTATGTAAATTACTAAATAAATTCCTAGTAAATTCACAGAAAATTACAGTGTCTTTTCCCTGAAAATTCTCAATAAATTCTCATTAAATAACTCAGTAAACGCCCAGTAAATCCTCAGTAAATTCCAAGTAAATTCTCCATAAATTACTCATTAAATTCCAATTAACTTCTTAGTAAATTACTAAGGAAATTCCCAAAAAATTCTCTGTAAATTACTCCGTAAATTCCCAATAAATTTTCAATAAATTTCCAGAAAATTCTCATTAAATTACTCAGTAAATTTTCAGTAAATTCTCATTAAATTTCTCAGTAAATTCTCTGCAAATTCCCCGTAAATTACTCAGTAAATTCCCAGTAAATTACTCATTAAATTCCCAGTAAATTACTCCGTAAATTCCCAGTAAATTCTCAATTAATTCTTTGTAAATTCCTCAGTAAATTTCCTGTAAATTCTCAATAAATTACTCAGCAAATTTCCAGTAAATTTTCATTGAATTAGTCAGCAAATTCCGAGTATATTCTCAGTAAATTCCCATTAAATTACTTAGTAAATTCCCATTAAATTCTCAGTAAATTACTCATTAAATTCTAAGTAAATTCTCAGAAAATTACTCAGTAAATTCGAAGTAAAATTCTCAGTAAATTACTGACTAAATTCTCAGTAAATTCTTAGTAAATTACTCAGTAAATTCCCAGTAAATTACCAGCAAATTCTAATAAATTACAAGTAAATTCTCTGTAAATTACTAAGTAAAGTTCGAGTAAATTCTCTGTAAATTACTAACTAAATTCCCAGTAAATTCCTAGTAAATTACACAGTAAATTACTGAGTAAATTTTGAGAAAATTCCATGTAAATTACTCAATAAATTCCTAATAAATTACTCAATAAATTCCCAATAATTACTGGGTAAATTCCCAGTAAATTATCAGTTAAATTCTCAGTAAATTACTCTGTAAATTCCCAATAAATTCTCAATAAATTTTTAGTAAATTCTCATTAAATTACTCAGTAAATTCCCAGTATATTCTTAGAAAATTTGCAGTAAATTCTTAGTAAATTTCTATTAGATTCTAATTAAAATTACTCATTAAATTTCAAGTAAATTCTCAGTGAATTACCAAGTAAATTCTCAGTAAATTACTCACTAAATTCCCAGTAAATTCTAAGTAAATTACTAGTAAATTCTCCGTAAATTACTCAATAAATTATTCAGTAAAATCCCACTAAATTCTCAGTAAATTACTCTGTAAATTCTAAATAAATTATCAGTAAATTAGTCAGTAAATGCCCGGTAAATTCCAACTAAATTACTTAGTAAATTCCAAGTAAATTACTCAATAAATTCTCAGTAAATTTTCAGTAAATTACTCTGTAAATTCCCAAAAAATTCTTAGTAAATTACTCTGTATATTCCCAATAAATACTCAGAAAATTAACAGTAAATTCTCAGAAAATTATTAAGTAATTTCCCAGTAAATTCTCATTAAATTACTCAGAAAATTCTCAGTAAATTACACAGTAAATATTCAGTAAATCCACAGTAAATTACTCTGTAAATTCTTAGTAAATTACTGAGTAAATTCCAAGTAAATTCTCAGTAAATTTTTTATAAATTCTCAATAAATTACTGAGTAAATTCCCAGTAAATTCTCTGTAAATACCGAATAAATTATTTGGAAATTACTCAGTAAATTCTAAGTAAATTCTCGCTAAATTACTGTGTAAATTCCTAGTAAATTCTCCGTAAATTTCGAATAAATTATTTGTAAATTACTCAGTAAATTTCAAGTAAATTCTCACTAAATTACTATGTAAATTCCCAGTAAATTCTAAGTAAATTACTCAGTAAATTCCCAGTAAATTCTCAATAAATTACAGAGTAAATTCTCAGTAAATTACTGAGTAGATTGCTAGTAAATTCTTAGTAAATTCTCATTAAATTACTCAGTAAATTCCGAATAAATTCTCATTAAATTACTTAGTAAATTCCAAATAAATTCCCGGTAAATTCTTATTAAATTACTCAGTATATTCATAGTAAATTGCTTAGTAAATTTCCAGTAAATTCTCAGTAAATTCCAAATAAATTCTTAGTAAATTCCCCGTAAATTCTCAATAAATTGTCATTAAATTACTCAGTAAATTTCCAGTAAATTATCAGTATATTCCCAGTAAATTCTCAGTAAAATACGCATAAATTTCCAAAAAATTCTCACTAAATTACTCCGTAAATTCCCAATATATTCTCAGTAAATTCCCAATTAATTCTTTGTAAATTACTTAGTAAATTCTCAGTAAATTTCCAGTAAATTATCGTTAAATTCCCAGTAAATTACTCAGTAAATTTCCAGTAAATTCTCCGTAAATTCCTGAGTAAATTCCCATGAAATTCTCAGAAATTTTCTCAGTAAATTCTCAATAAATTTCCAGTAAATTACTCTGTAAATTCCCAGTAAATTTTCAGTAAATTCCCAGTAAATTCTAATTAAATTACTTTGTAAATTCTCAATAAATTTTCAGTAAATTACTTAGTAAATTCTAAGTAAATTCTCAGTAAATTAATCAGTAATTTCCAAATAAATTCTCAGAAAATTCCCAATAAGTTCCCGATAAATTATCAAAAAATTACATAGTAAATTTTCAGTAAATTCTCCTTAAATTACTCAGTAAATTCCCATTAAATTCTCAATAAATTTCCAGTAAATTCTTTGTGAATTACTGAGTAAATTCCCATTAAATTCCCAGTAAATTATTATGTAAATTCCCAATAAATTCTCAGTAAATTCCAAATAAATTCTCAGTAAATTTCTAGTAATTTGTTACTAAATTGTCTTTAATTTCCCAGCAAATTCCCAGTAAATTCTCAGCAAGTTCCCTTTGAATTCTATGTAAATTACTAAATAAATTCCTAGTAAATTCACGAAAAATTAAAGTGTCATTTCCTAGAAAATTCTCAATAAATTCTCATTAAATAACTCAGTAAATGCTCAGTAAATTCCAAGTAAATTCTCCATAAATTACTCGTTAAATTCCAATTAACTTCTTAGTAAATTACTAATGAAATTCTCAGAAAATTCTCTGTAAATTACTCTGTAACTTCCCAGTAAATTTTCAATAAATTTCCAGAAAATTCTCGTTAAATTACTCAGTAAATTCCCAATAAATTATCAGTAAATTTTCAGTAAATTCTCAATAAATTCTCATTAAATTTCTCAGTAAATTCTCTGCAAATTCCCCGTAAATTACTCAGTAAATTCCTAGTAAATTACTCATTAAATTCCCAGTAAATTCTGAATAAATTCTCAGTAAATCCCCAGTAAATTACTCCGTAAATTCCCAGTAAATTCTCAGTTAATTCTTTGTAAATTACTCAGTAAATTTCCTGTAAATTCTCAATAAATTACTCAGCAAATTTCAAGTAAATTTTCATTAAATTACTCAGCAAATTTCGAGTATATTCTCAGTAAATCCCCATTAAATTACTTAAATTCCCATTAAATTCTCAGTAAATTACTCATTAAATTCTCAGAAAATTACTTAGTAAATTCGAAGAAAAATTCTCAGTAAATTACTCACTAAATTCCCAGTAAATTCTTAGTAAATTACTCAATAAATTTTCAGTAAATTACCAGTAAATTCTAAGTAAATTACAAGTAAATTCTCTGTAAATTACTAAATAAAGTTCCAGTAAATTCTTTATAAATTACTAACTAAATTCCCAGTAAATTCCTAGTAAATTACACAGTAAATTACTGAGTAAATTCTGAGAAAATTCCATGTAAATTACTCAATAAATTCCTAGTAAATTACTCAATAAATTTTCAGTAAATTACTGGGTAAATTCCTAGTAAATTATCAGTAAAATACTCAGTAAATTCTTAGTAAATCCTCAGCAAATTCCCACTAAGTTCTTATTAAATTACTCAGTAAATTTCCTATAAATTCTGATTAAATAACTCGGTAAACTCCCAGTAAATTCTCAGCATATTACTCTGTAAATTCTCAGTAAATTATTCAGTAAATTCCCTGTAAATTACTCAGAAAATTCCAAGTAAATTCTCAGTAAATTCTTATTAAATTACTCAGTAAATTCTCAGTAAATTCCCCATAAATTATTCAGTAAATTCCCTGTAAATTCTTTATTACTTACTTAGTAAATTTTCAGTAAATTACTCTGTAAATTCTCAGTATATTACTCTAAAAATTCTATTAAACTCTCTGTAAATTACTGTGTAAATTTTCACTAAATTCTCAATAAATTACCCAGTAAATTCCCAGTAAATTTTCATTAAATTACTCAGTAAATTACTGAGTAAATTCTCAGTAAATTACTCAGTAAATTACCAGTAAATTCTCAGCAATTTTCTCATTAAATTCCTTGTAAATTACTGTGTAAATTCATAGTAAATTCTCAACAAATTACTCATTAGATTCCTAGTAAATTCTCATTTAATTACTATTTAAATTCCCAATAAAATATCAGTAAATTACTTAGTAAATTCCAAGTAAATAACCAATAAATTCCCAGCAAATTCTGAAAAAATTACTCAGTAAATTGCAAACAAATTTTCATTAAATTATTCGTGAATTACTCAGTAAATTCCCAGTAAATTACTCAGTAAATTCGTAGTAAAATCTCAGCAAACTACTCAGTAAATTCACAATAAATTATCAGTAAATTACTCAGTAAATTCCAAGTAAATTCATAGTAAATTACTGTATAAATTCTCAATAAATTGTTGAGTAAATTCCCAAATTTTTTTTAATAAATTTCTAGTAAATTCTCACTAAATTCCCACTAAATTCCTAGAAAATTCCCCATGAATTCTTAGTAAATTACTTAGTAAATTCTTAGTAAATTCTTAATAAATTACTAAGTAAATTCTCAATAAATTCTCCGTAAATCCCAGTAAATTACTCAGTAAATTTTTTTGTAAATTCTCAGTAAATTACAGTGTTAATTCACAATAAATTCTCAATAAATTACTCAACAAGTTCCTAGTAACTTCTCAACAAATTCCCAGTAAATTCTCCATAAATTACGCAGTAAATTTCCAATAAATTCTCATTAAATTCCCACTAAATTCTCATTAAATTCATTGTAAATTCTCATTAAGTAACTCAGTAAACTACCAGTAAATTCTCAGTAAATTACTCAGTAAATTCCCAGTAAATTTCTCAGTAAATTTCCCAAAAATTCTCATTAAATTACTCAGTAAATTCCTAGTAAATTCTCAGTAAATTCCCAGTAAATTCTTTATAAATTACACAGTAAATTCCAAGTAAATTCTATGTAAATTTGTCAGTAAATTTCCAGAAACTTTTCATTAAATTACTCAGTAAATTCCAAGTAAATTCTCAGTAAATTACTCAGTAAGTTCCCAGTAAATTCTCAGAAAATTAGTCAGTAAATTCTATTTAATTCTCTGTAAATTACTCAGTAAATTCCTAGTAAATTCTTAGTAAATTACTGTGTAAATTCCCAGAAAGTTCTCAGTAAATTACTCAGTATATTCTAGTAAATTCTTAGTGAATTCCCAGTAAATTCTCATTAAATTACGCAGTAAATTCTAAGTAAATTCTCAGTAAATTACTGAGTAAATTCCCTGCAAATTCTCAGAAAATTACTGAGTAAATTCTGAGTAAATTCCCCGTAAATTTTTAGTAAATCACTCAGTAAATTCCCACTAAATTCTCAGTAAATTACTTTGTAAATTCCCAGTAAATTACTCAGTAAATTCCTAGGAAATTCTAATTAAATTACAGTCACGACCCGAACCCGCCCCCGTGGGTTGAGGACGTAACCGGCCAGTAATCATGAGATTACCTACGGCCTCAAACTGTTGTAAACGTATTTTAACAGAGTTAATGGGGGCCAAACAGAAGCAAAATTAAAAACTTTGTCCATAGAGCCGTGCTTATATGCACATCAAACAAACCATACTCAGATACGTTAATAACTCACATCAAAAGTACAGCTTCACAAAATTCATTACAGACAGGATCGTCCAAAACGAGTCAACCTATAACAGACTATGTACAGACATGCACTAGGTCCTTGCCAACAAGACAAAACATAGGTACATAGTAAAAGGGCAAGGATGGTCTCTTTCAATTAAATTTCACCGTAGGCTCTAAAAATTATGCCAACCACAATGGCGTAATCAATTTCGGGTTCCGTGGCCGATAAGGCCCTCAATTAAATTTCCAAAGCAGACTACTCAAACAGATATTCCTACGATGAACAGATAAAATTTCAAACCACATATTTTCACATAGTGGACACAAAATCATATCAAAATACATAATCACATCATGTTAAGGACCAATTAGCATATTACGGAACAGGGGTATTACAATTACTGTGTAAATTTCTAGTAAATTCTCAAAAAATTACTCAGTAAATTCCCTATAAATTCTCAGTATATTGCCAGTAAATTCTCATTAAATTGCTTAGTAAATTCCCAGAAAATTCTAATTAAATTACTCAGTAAAATTCCATTAAATTTTGAGTAAATTCCTCAGTAAATTCTCCATGACTTACTGAGTAAATTTCCAATAAATTACTCAGAAAATTCTCCGTAAATTCCCAATAAATTCTCAGTAAATTACTGTGTAAATTCCCAGTATATTCTCAAAAAATTACTCATTAAATTCTTAGTAAATTACTCAGTAAATTCATAGGAAATTCTTAGTAAATTGCTGAGTAAATTAGCAGTAAATTCTCATTAAATTCCTAGTAAATTACTCAGTAAATTGCCAATAAATTCCTAGTAAATTACTGAGTAAATTCCCAATAAATTGTCAGCAAATTCCCATTAAATTACTCAGTAAATTCCCAGTAAATTTTCCAGTAAATTCTCAGTAAATTACTGTGTAAATTCCCAACAAATTCTCAGTAAATTCCTAGTAAATTATCAAAAAATTCCCTGTAAATTTTCATTAAATTACTCAGTAAATCCCCTGTAGATTCTTAGAAAATTATTCAGTAAATTCCCAAAAAATTATTCAGTAAATTCCAAGTAAATTACTGAGTAAACTCCATGTAAATTCTTAGTAAATTCCAAGTAAATTACTCAATAAATTCCTCGTAAATTATAGAGTAAATTCCCAGTAAAATGTCATTAAATTGCTCAGCAAATTTTCAGTAAGTTACTCAGTAAATTACTCGGTAAGTTCTCAGTAAATTACTTCGTAAATTCCTAGTAAATCCTAAGTAAATTACTCCGTAAATTCCCAGTTAATTCTCAATAAATTACTGTGTAAAATCCAAGTAAATATCCAGTGAATTCTCATTGCATTAGTCATTAAATTCCCAGTAAATTCTCAGGAAATTTCCAATAAATTACACAATAAATTCCCAATAAATTGCACAGAAAATTCCCAATAAATTCTCAGTAAATTAGTCAATAAATTCGCAGTAAAATTACTTAGCAAATTTCCAGTAAATTCGTAGTAAATTATCATTAAATTACTCAGTAAATTCCCAGTAAATTACATAGTAAATTCCCATTAAATTTTCAATAAATTACACTGTAAATTTCCAGTAAATTACTCAGTAAGTTCCCAGTAGATTCTCAGTAAATTACTCAGTAAATTCTCATTAAATTCCCAGTGAATTCTCAGTAAATTACTGAGTAAATTCCCAGTAAATTCCCAGTAAATTTTTAGTAAATTACTAAGTAAATTCTCAGCAAATTATTGAGTAAATTCCCAATAAATTGTCTTTAAATTACTGAGTAAATTCTCAGTAAATTTCCCGTAAATTGTCATTAAATTACTCAGTAAATTCTAATTAAATTCTCAGTAAATTCTCATTAAATTTCATAGTATATTCCCAGTAAATTCTCAATAAATTACTCAGGAAATTTCTTATAAATTCTCAGTCAATTACTCTGTAAATTATCAATAAATTTTGATTAAATTACTCAGTAAATTCCTGTTAAATTCCCATTAAATTTCAAGTAAATTCTCAGTAAATTACTTAGTAAATTCCTAGTAAATTCACAGTAAATTACTCAGTAAATTCCCAGCAAATTCTTATTAAATTACTAAGCAAATTCCCATTCTTTTTTAGTAAATTACTGCGTAAATTCCCATTAAATTCCCAGTAAAATCTTAGTAAATTACTGAGTAAATTCTCAGTAAATTACTGTGTAAATTCCAAATAAATTCTCATTAAATTACACTGTAAATTCCCAGTAAATACTCAGTAAATTCCCTGTAAATACTCTGTAAATTACTCAGTAAATTCTCGGTAAATTCTCAACAAATTACTTAGTAAATTCTTAATAAAATCCAAGTAAATTCTCATTAAATTATTTAGTAAATTCCCAGTACTTTCTCAGTAAATTCCCAGTAAATTACTCAGTAAATTCCCAGCGAATTCTCAGAAAATTAATCAGTAAATTCCCAATAAATTCTCATTAAATTACTCAGTAAATTTTCAGTAAATTCTCAATAAATTACTAAGTAAATTATTGAGTAAATTCTCAGTAAATTCCCAATAAGTACTCAGTAAATTCTCAGAAAATTACTCAGTAAATTATTCAGTAAATTCCTGGTAAATTCTCAGTAAATTCCCAGTAAATTACTCGGTAAATTCTCAGTAAATTCCCAGTTAATTCTCAGTTAATTACGCAGTAAATTCCTAGTAAATTCTCAGTAAATTTCCAGTAAATTATCAATAAGTTACTCAGGAAGTTACCTGTTAATTCCCAGTAAATTCTCACTAAATTACTCTGTCACGACCCCAAACCACCCCTAGTAGTTTGGCGCTGTGATGGCCAGTAATCCGAGATTACCGAAGGCCAACCTCCAAGATTCACGCACAACAGAGTATAAACATATGGGGCTCACAAGTACGGAAGCGATACCTACAAATCAGATTAGTCCATAAGAGCTGTGCATAAGTCAAATGAGATAGCAACCATCTTCACATGGGTTATGACTTAATTACAAATGAAGCAAGGTACAAATTACATCTTCCATTTTAACAAAGGCTTCACAAGCCGACGTATGCAACATACAAGTATTACAAATCGAGAAGCATAATTTTCAAGACTGCCGAGATGAATACAAGTTAAGCCGACGTAACAAAAATCCCAAAACAAGCTCCTGAATCAAATCTAGGCGTCACCGCCCTCTTGCTCATCACCTACATATATATAGAGAGGGTGAGCTTGGATACTCAGTGAATGATATAAGTAATAAAGGGTTTGCATGAATAATAGCCGAAGTCCTTTCAAAACATTACAAGTCAAAACTTTAGACAACAAGGGATGGACCTCGTCCATCTAATAAATCTTCAAAGCTTCAAGGGATGCTCACTAGCATCAACATATTACAAATGATAACATTTCGACAAACATATCCACGCGGTAAACCGTCAGTGGCCAAAACAAATCAAGGCAAGGGAGATATCTCGAACAAGGGTGCTACCAAAGTTTAGAGTCCTCTAGCACAAGGGACCTATGTTACAAAGGCCCGTAGCCCTTTAACACGAGAGTACTGCGAAAGTTTAGAGTCCTCCAGCACAAGGGACTTTCCGAGGAGGTCATCAAAGCAAGTATAATACAAGATACAAAACTAAGGACAATCATTCATGCTTGGCAAATACTTTTCAAAACAAAGCAAAGCAGAGCTCATCAAAACATAGATAACATAGCTTTATTAAAAATACCACTCACATGGTTCTTCAAACGTCGGGGTCAAGGCAAGTCCAAGTCCTACAAACACATGGCAAAGTCTATTGAAGGCATTACTCAAAACAAGTCTAGCATGCATGCAAATGACCTCGGCATTTTTCAAAATTAAGTCAAATCGAAATCAAAACACCGTTTCTTATTTCTGGAAAACATGTTGGGCAACTACTAGGTCTAGGCCGAGGTTCCACACCTCCTCCTTGCCGAGGTGTGGCCCCAACGGCCACATTCAAAAGCGAAGTCGGGAAAAATTGGGTTTCCTCTTGATAACATGAAGAACAAGAGCATGAAGAACATGAAGAACATGAACATGAGGAAGACGAATGCAAAGATCAAAACTTGCTACTACGAAAGCTGAGATTTCATGTTATGGATTCAAAAACATGGACCTGGGTATCCATACTCAAGGATCTTATCAAAACAAACACAAAACATGAGCCTTAATGCAAACTTTCGGATCAAACGAGGCTTTCCTTCAAGAACACATGAAAACCATTTTCTCTTTCTAAAACCAGCTCTAAATCAATGTATGACGTGCAGAACAGGTTTGATCGTGCAATGCAGCTAGATGATCAATAAGAACAACAAGAGTAGGTTAAGATTCTAACCTCAAAACTCGAATCTAACGGTTCAAGCTCCAATGATCAAGCTTGGAAGTTCACTCTCTCTTGCTCAAACTTCTCCTTCTTCTTCCTAGAGTTTCTCTCTCTAAAAGACAAGATTTGATACAAAATGATGTGTTTCTCCCGACAGTCACTGACTTAATCCCTCTGCTGGGACACGTGGCATCGACGGATTGGCTCTACTAAAAAAGGTGACTGTCTTGACAAGACAAGACCAAGGCAAGGTGTATTCAACAAGCTAGACGACAAGAACACACCGGCAAGTAATGACATCAGCTAGCAACAAGACTCCGGCAATCAAGGGCAAGGACATCGGCTTGGAAGGACAACACTTGACTAAGCTGTGCCACACCTTGGCCTAGATGTGCCACACCTCGGTCTAGGTCATACCATTCCAGGAACAAAATCACTAATGCAAGGATCAAGGATCTAGAATGCCTAGATGATGCACATCTCGGCCTAGGCGACGCGCACCTCGCCCTAGATGGTGGCATCTCGGCCAATATGTCAGGGTGAAGATGGAGGTCAACCAAAGGGGTTCCAAGATAGTTATAAGTGGAAAAGGTTTCGAAGGTGCCTAGGCTTAGGATGACCTCGGCAAAGCACCAGGCAAGAACAAGGCATGCAAGCAACATTTGAGCGACACAAGTCAAGATTGGCAAATACACATATCAAAACAAGATCATACATAGAGGTATGCAAGTTTGACTAAGTTGAAATGAGGGTTGTTACATCCTACCCCCCTTAAAGAAGTTTGGTCCCCAAACTTGAGTTACCTTGTTCCAAAAACAATTATGGATGTCGGACTTTCATTTCCTTTTCCATTTCCCATGTAGCATCTTCACCGTAATGCTCCTTCCATTCAACTTTCACCATTGGTATCGACTTACTTCTCAACTGTTTCACCTGCCTATCGACAACCCGTATCGGCTTCTCTTCGTAGCCTAAATCTTCATTAATTACAATTCCGAAATAGTCGATCACATGTAGTGGATCTCGAATATACTTCCTCAACATCGAAATATGAAACACATTATGGACTTGGCTCAATCCTGACGGCAAAGCAAGTTTGTAGGCAGCGAGGTTAACCTTCTCAAGAATTTCAAAAGGCCCGATATAACGGGGCGCTAACTTACCCTTCTTCCCAAATCTTGTGACTCCTTTCATCGGCGAAATTTTTAGGAACATGTGGTCCCCGACTTCAAATTCCAACTCTCTTCTTCTCTGGTCGGCATAACTCTTTTGTCGACTCTGTGTGGTTTTGATTCTTTGTTGAACAAGCTTAATCTTCTCGATTGTTACTTGAATTAACTCGGGACCAAGCAGAGCTTTGTCTCCTGCCTCGGTCCAACATATCGGCGACCTGCACTTTCTTCCATACAGTGCTTCATACGGCGCCATGCCAATGCTAGCTTGATAACTGTTGTTGTAGGTAAATTCCACCAAAGGCAAATGTACTCCCCAACTTCTTTGAAGGTCCAATACACATAGTCTAAGCATATCTTCAAGCGTCTGGATCGTCCTCTCCGTTTGCCCATCAGTCTGGGGATGAAAAGCTGTGCTAAACCTCAAATTGGCTCCGAAAGCTCTTTGTAGGCTCTGCCAAAATCTGGAAACCAACTTCGGATCTCGGTCTGACACAATTGACATCGGCACTCCATGAAGTCTAACAATCTCATTCACATACAACAAAGCAAGTTTATTGGCGTTGAAGGTGGTCTTAACAGGCAAGAAGTGTGCTGACTTAGTTAGTCTATTCACAATAACCCAAATCGAATCCATACCCTTTTGTGTCTTCGGCAAACCAACCACAAAGTCCATGGAGATGTGCTCCCATTTCCACTCAGGAATCGGTAAAGGTTGAAGAAGTCGTGCTGGCCTTTGATGTTCTGCTTTCACTTGTTGACAATACAGGCACTGCGACACGAACTCAGCTATCTCTCCTTTCATGTTCGGCCACCAAAACGTCTGCTTCACATCCCGATACATCTTGGTGTTCCCGGGGTGAACAGCAAACTTGGAACCATGAGCTTCCTGCAAAATTTTTCTTTTCAAATTTGGGATGTTGGCCATACACAATGTCACGACCCCAAACCGCCCCTAGTAGTTTGGTGCCGTGATGGCCAATAATCCGTGATTACCGAAGGCCAACTTTCAAAAACTTAACACAATCAGAGTATGATAATCGGGGCTAACAAATGCGGAAGCAATAATCTAAAATACGAGTAGTCCATAAGAGCTGTGCGTAGATCAAATGCAATGCCAAACATTTCCAATTAACTTTACAACTTGAATACAACAAAGTAAAATACGTATTACATCTTGATCAAAAGGCTTCTCGAGCCGACATATACGAAATACAGCTAATGTAAGTCAAGAAGCATGATTTTCAAGATTTGCCGACATGCAAAGCAGGGCATCGCCGACGTAAATACAAAAGCAAAGCCGACATAAGTACGAATCCAAAACAAGCATCCAAAACGATCTAGGCGTCGCCGCCGTCCTGCTCATCACCTACATATATATAGAGGGGTGAGTACAAATACTCAGTGAATGGTACTAATAATAAAGGTTTTGCATGAATATAGCCGAGATCCTTCAAAACGAAACACATCAAACTTTAGCAAGACGAGGGATGAACCGTATTCATCAATCAAGTTATCATAACATCGCGAAGCAAGGATGAACCGTATTCATAGTCAAGTATCATAACAGTGCGAAGCAAGGGATGAACCGTATTCATCAGTCAAGTATCATAACATCGGCGAAGCAAGAGGATGAACCGTATCATCAATCAAGTGTTAAGGGCTGTACGATCCGTAATCGTTTAGTCAAGGTACTGCGAAAGTTTTAGTCCTCCAGCACAAGGGACTTGTGTTACTTAGGCCCGTAGCCCGATTTAACAAGGACCGTATCCTTTTATACTTAGTGCTACGAAAGTTTAGAGTCCTCCAGCACGAGGGATTTTTTCCAAGAGAGGACCGTATCCTTTTAAAAGATGGCATCAAAAAAGGAGTATACTTGACACATCAAAACAAAGAGCTATTCATTCATGCTTACACAAAACACTTTTGTCAAAACAAAGCAAGCAAGATTTATCAAAAAAGTATAACATAGCTTTAATCAATAATACCACTCACCTAGTTCTTCAGGTGTAGACTCAAAGCAAGGTCAAGCCCTACAAATCACACGGCAAACCACAATTCTTAAAACAAGCTTTATAAGCATGCAAATGATCTCGGCATTCTCACCAGATCCAGTCAAAACAAAGCAAAAACATGCTGGGAGTTTAAACACTGCCCCGTCTCATGATAAACACACTGGGTACCAACCAGGTCTTTGCCGAGGTCCCACACATCCTTGCCGGGGTGTGGACCCGTTGGCCTCATTCAAAAGCAAAGTCGGGAAAACCTGGGTTTCCCTTTGAAAAACATGAAGAACATGATCGTTTGAAAGATGGATGCAAGCTCACAACTTGTTACAAAAATCTGAGTTTTCATGCCAAGAGTTCAAAATATGGACCTGGGTACCCATACAAGAAAATCATGCAAGAACAGACACAAAAACATGGTTTTCGTTCCAAGCTTTTCGATCAAAACGAGACTTTCTTCAAGAACACATGAAAAACCATTTTCTCTTTCCAAAACCAACTTCAAAACAATGCATGACATGCAACACAAATCCGATCATGCAATGTAGCTAGATAATCCATAACAACATTCAAAGTAGATCAAGAATCTTACCCCAAAGCTCGAATCTAACGGTTCAAGCCACGAAGATCAAGCTTGGAAGACTCACTCTCACTCAAGAACCCTCTTCCTTCTCTCTAGAGCTTCTCTCTCTAAAACAGAGATTTGAGACCAAAATGACTCGTTTCTAAGTCTGCCGGCTGTCTTAACAAACAGCTCGGACACGTGGCGCTATCGGGTTGGTTCAGCTCAAAAAGGTGATTGATAGACAAGACAAGTCTCTGACAAAGCGTATGCAGCAAGCTCGGGTATGACACATCGGCAATAAGATGACATCGGCTCAAATCAAGGATCCAGCAACAGGATAACAAAACATCGGCTAGGGAGGTCGACACTTGACTAAGCTGTGCCACACCTTGGCCGGGGTGTGCCACATCTCGGCCTAGGCCATACCTGCCTTGGCCGGGGTGTGCCACACCTTGGCCGGGGTGTGCCACACCTTGGCCGGGGTGTGCCACACCTTGGCCGGGGTGTGCCACACCTTGGCCGGGGTGTGCCACACCTTGGCCGGGGTGTGCCACACCTTGGCCGGGGTGTGCCACATCTCGGCCTAGGCCATACCTGCCTGCGGACAAGGTTCACTAAGTACAAAACATCTCGGCAATAAATGCCCGAGGTGAAGATGGGGGTTGACCAACGTCTCAAAACAGTTCTAAGTACAAGGATTCAGAGGCGAACTAAGCTCAAGATGACCTCGGCTACGCACACACCGAACGAGGGACAAGATCACGCAAGTAATACTAACAAAACAAGGCAAACAAATCCTTCCAATTATTAAAACAAGGCAAGATCATGCAGGAATGTGTGCAAGTATGACAAGAGTAAGGTGGGGGTTGTTACACACAATCTTCCTTCAAACTTGAGCACTTGATTTTCTATGGTGTACCTTGATCTTGGCTTTGTGATAATCTCATCGGCTACCTTCTTGAAGAATTCATCCTCCATTTGTCTTGTCTTGACTTCCTCAATAATAGTCAGCTCCACTGAGATCGTGGTTAAACATGCCAAATTTTCCACCACATTTCTGCTCAAAGCGTCGGCTACGGTGTTAGCTTTACCTGGATGATATTGAATCTGCATGTCGTAGTCTTTCAACAACTCAAGCTATCTTCTCTGCCTCATATTCAATTCCTTCTGAGTGAACAAGTACTTTAAACTTTTACGATCTGTAAAAATATGACAAGAAGCTCCATACAAGTAGTGGCACCAAATCTTTAAAGCAAATACCACGGCTGCTAATTCTAAATCATGGTGAGATAATTCTTTCATGTGCTTCAATGTGACGAGAGGCATATGCTATAACCCTACCTTTTGCATAAGTACTAACCCAGACCCTTATGCGATGGCATCCTGATAAACAAACTCTTCATTACCTGATGGTAGTACAAGACTGGCGCTGCGACTACCTCGTCTTAACTCCTGGAAGGCTGCTTCCCATATCCTTAGTCCATTTCGAAACCTGCTCCCTTCTAGTAGTTGTAGTCAACGTGAATTGGCAATCCTTGAGAAATCCTTCACGAAACTTTCTATAATAACCTGCGAATTCCCAGAAAACTACGAACCTCGGACACATTAGTCGGCCCTCGCGCAATTACAACGGCTTTAATTTTACTGAATCTGACCGGAAATACCTCTTTCATCATCACATACCCAAAAATGAAACAGTGGAAAGCCAAAACTCACACTTGTTAAATTTAGAACAATTTCCGATCCCTTCAAAGTCCTGTATGGTAAGTCTCAAATGCTCCTCGTGTTCGGTCTTTACTCTTAGAGTAGATCATATGTCATCGATGAAGTGTAACAACCCATTTTGACTTAGTCATACTTGATATGTTTATGGATGATCTTGTATTATATGTCATTTGCAAATCTGTCTTGTTTTGCCTGAATGATTGCTTGCATGCTTTTTCTTGACTGGTGTGTTGCCGAGGTATCTTAAGCCTAGACACCTCGAGACTTTTCAAC